>APFE031630897.1:3879-76135 GCA_000404065.3 Pinus taeda
CAAGTTGCAGACATCTTTACAAAGGCTCTCACAGAGGCGAATTTTACTAAACTTCGATTTATGGTTGGAGTTCAGGAAGTTGTCACTAAGGGGGGATAGGCTCTAGGTGCCTCCTTCCTTCTCCTATTGTGTCATATTTGTAAATCCTTCAATCCTATCCCAAGTTGTTCTTAAGGGGGGATGTTAGGATATTCCGACACATAGGAAATAGTTAAGTTCAACTTGGTCTAGTATAGAGTTAGGTAAAGTGTGTTTATTTACCGTTGTACATTTTGTAACTTACAATCCGACGGTCACGATATGTAGTGATCCGACGGTTCATTCTCTCCGCGGTATTACCGACACTTGATCCGTGGCTGGACACCCGATTGGTCCACGAATTCTATTTAAAGCGCATGGAGGGTCATTTGTAGGTTAACCGTGCATGAGAGAAGCTTATGTAAATTTTCATTCTTTTATTAATAAATTGCCTGTAGTAGCCACATTGGCGAGCCCGTGGACTGTTTCCCTCTCTGAGGGTTTTAACCATGTCAAAATACTGGTGTATTGATCTGTGATCTGTTTGTGAGCGGTGTCCTTTTGGTGTTCTGTCTGAGGAACTTACCCTGTAAATTCCTACACCTCTTAGGGGCCCAAGCGACCTAAAATAATATGAGGTTGAATTGAATATTTTGGAGGAAAAAATCAAATCCAAATTTTCAATTATTCTTCATTATGAAAATAACAACCATGGCTACCATATTTTCCAACACTCCCTCTTAGCCAGGGAGGTATTTTTCATTCTCTCTCAAGATCAGTTTCCCCTATCAATCCATAGATCTCCCGGCCCACAGCCTAGGGGATCACAAGTACAAGTCTCTCTCTTTATTAATATCAATCTCCTCAACCAATCCATAGGCCTATAGCACAAAACCTAAGGGAGAGCTCATCAATACCATCATGAGGAAATATACATCAATGAAGCCAAACCAACCATATCCACAAGGTACATTGCCTCGACTACAAACAAGATCTCCCAACCCACATCCTAAGGGAGGAATCCTTATCTTAATCCATGACCACAAATAAGATCTCTCAACCCACAAAATAAGGGATAGAAATCATCTTTCCCTACCAAACCATAGGTCTCTCGGTCATAGCCTAAGGAAGGGAACTCAACATCAATCTCCCTGACCAAACCATAGGTATCCCAATAAACACCTAAGGGAGATATCACAAAATCGGTGTCCCTAACCAAACTAGTCTCTCGGTAAAAACCTAAGGGATCACTTCAAGCCTCAGAACCAAATTCCCCAACCAGATTCACAAGCCTCGTGGTAAACCGACCTAAGGGAGTGACAATCTTCCCAACCAATCCACAAGTCTCCCGGAACACACCCTAAGGAAGATTCATCATACTATCATTCAATTCTCCCTCTCCAATAGGATTCTCAGCCATTCCAGGCTTCTCACATAAACATCAACAACCATCTCAACAGCAGCAAAGTAGCCATGGCAGTTTTTAGCATTTTATCAAACATTCCAGCAGACAACAACATCTATCTATTATTTTAGCTTCAAACAAGGGCTTCTCACATAAGAAAACATCAGCAACCATGGTCAAATCCAACATACAACAAGTGGCTTCTCTCATAAGAAAATATCAACAACGTGCTCATTAGATAAAAAGTGTGCCATAGTCAAATCCAATATATAATAAGTGGCTTCTCACAGAAGCAAATATCAGCAACATGCCTTCCAACACAAGATCAAATGTATCAGCAACCATCCTCACAGATCAACTACATTTCTAGCTTCAATCATGCTACATGTAGCAGGACCATCCATGTCATACAACACCCATAATACATCCAATTTAGATAGAATCAACAATTCCATGCATCAAGTGGTTTAATGAGCCAATCAGATGGATCCATGAAATCAACAACAAAGTCTCACATCTTTTTCAAATTATCCTCAAAAAAGGGTCCATGGACTCACAGTACATTATGCCACAACCTTAGTAAGGATTTTACTAGGCTTGTAGCATACTTTCAATCTTATGATTCTTCAATCATCTCCCTCTTACATTGGATGAAGAGGACCTCAGTCCTTGTTAGAAACACTTCATCAACATATATCAGAAAATTCACGTGCTCTTCTTTAGCAGATTTGGATTAATATTCAAGACTTCAATCCATCTTCACAACAGAATTCTTTACATCATGGATCAAAACAAACTTCAATCAAGTTGATTTTGTCTGCTCCCTTTGAGTCCAAAGGCTCATCCCATCACCAATCTTCTTGTCACTTTGTTCTTCCATATTTTGAACGATTGCCACAACAGGACCTTAGGGGCCCAGCCAACCTAAAATATATGAGGTCTACTTGACGATTTTGGAAGCAAAAATCAAAATTCAAATTTTCAATTATTTTTCTTTATGAAAATACAGACCATGGATACCATATTTTCCAACACATAAATAGTTTAATTGTGTGAAACAAAAAAAGATATGGATCACAAGAGTTTCAGTGTTTGTTGTGATCAAGAAGCATGAAAAATGTAGTGTGTAACTTAGACTTATACACCACTAGGATCATACAACTCTTGTCTTGTAAATGTTATTTAGTTGTTTTATTTGTCAGTTGGGATTTTGCATTCAAGGTATTAGTCATTCTTTTTATCACTTAAAAAAAACTGTAAAATATGAGGTTACAAATATACCATAGTGAAATATAATATAGACACTTAGAGACAACTAACCACTAAGATTTATAAACTATCAAGACATTACAAATTCTAGGTGTATTCATAAAAAAATTTAAAAAAGAGCTACATTTGTATAAGAAAAAAGGTACAATAAGAAAGTGAGGAGTGTATTGTAAAATTAAGACAATAGAATAACCTTGAACTAATTAAGAATACTTGCAATCAAGAAAAATGTGAACTAAGTCTAATGTTATTATACTCAAGGGAGAGCGATGTTTTAGGGGCCATCGGTTGGTTGATTTTCCCATGTAGCAGTGGGACTTTGATAAAAATGCTTTTAAAAGTCTCATCCAAATTATCTTCAATTTGAAAAAAATCTTGAAAAGTTATCCTATATACAATGTGGATCAAGAATTTCCCATAACAATTTCATCATTCATTACAGAGTACACAACCAAGCAACAAGTATGAACTACAAGATGACCTTAACCACCATATTTATGATATTAATTCAACCTTTAGAATGGAATATGTGTTGCTTTCTTCAAAATCAGTTTTCCAACATCCATATTTTGAAATGTGAATGTCACAATTCCATGTATAAAGTTCTTTACTAAAATTCATTTATGTAGCTTGATATAATTCATCATATGCGAATATTTTGTATGTTCTTTAATTTATATTAGTATTTCTCTTGGTCCAAAATAAACGGATTTTTAGAACTTTTTTACAATGTGTCTCTAATGATATCAACACTTTCGATGCTAGAAATGGAATATGCACGGAGCTAGGGTTTAGAGTAGGGAGAAACAGGAGGAGCGAGCTGATAAAAATGGAGGGGCCAGGAGGAGGGAGTTCCACTCCCTCCTACAACAACGTTGTATCAAATAGAAGTAGGGAAACATGTTTGAACGGATTCAGGAAACCCTTGGAGGCCAAGGAAAAAAAAAAAAACAAAACAAAACAAACAAACAAACAAAACAAAACAAAACAAAACAAAACAAAAAACAAAAAACAAAAAAAAAACAAAACAAAACAAAAACAAAACAAAACAAAAACAAAAAAACGAAAAACAAAAACCAAAAACAAAAAAACAGACTCAAAAGAACCGGAAAGCAGCAAAGCTAATGAATAGGAAGAAACTCACGGGGCGGTCAGAAGGGAGGAGAGACCAAAGGACAGTAGTAAGAAAAATGTGTACAAATCGACAGCAAGACCCTGTAAGCCCAAGACTGCCATCAAACCCCGAGTGGTCTGAATGATCCTACACTGCAGGAGCATAGAGATCACATGGTGACTTATGCTATTATATGCAATTTTATGGGTATATGACCCACAAAGAAGAATCTATACATATGGATAAGAAACAACTGGAAACCAAAGGGAGACATAACTCTGCATCTAAGATCCAAGGGTTTCTTCATAGTGGTTTTCAACAGCCTAGAGGACAAAGACAGAGTTTTTGAAGGAGGACCATATTTCTATGCAGGACTATATATGCGACCCTGGGTAATGAACTTTGTCTCAGAGCGAGAAATGTTCACATCGGTCCCAGTATGGATAATACTTTACTCCCTACCTCTAGATTATTAGCTACCTGAATCCTTGAATGTTATAGGAAATAAATTAGGACATTTTCTAAAAATATCAGAGGTAACTCTATGAGGAAAATATACATCCTTCGTACAAATATGTGTGGCAATGGATCTATCAGGAGAACTCCCAAATTAAGTTGTCATATAAGTTTATGATGAGCAATGGGTACAGGCGGTGGATTATGAACATGTCCCTTTTAGATGTCGAAAATGTCATGAACATGGACACCTTTTTAGAGACTGCCCACAAAACAAGAGGTAGGATAATCCAAGGACCAACACAAGTAAAGATCCTGAAGGATTCACCAAGTTGGGAGGCAAAGGGAAAGGAGGAGGAAGAAAGTACTAGAAAAAACAGAGTGAAAACAAACTAGCAAGTCGCAACAGTTTTGAAATTTTATAAGAAGAAGGGGGGAACATTGAAAAGGTTGTTACTCTGGAAAACCACCCCATAGAGAAGGAAAAGGAGGATAGCATGGAAATAATACAAGAAAACAGTGAACAATAGGAAACCATACCAAACAACATGGAACTAAGCAGGGACCAAGAGATGACCCCTAGTGAAGTTGGGACAGAGGACCAAGAACTACATGAGATTCTTGAGAGGGATAATCTTGATTTAGAGAAATTCTTAAACCAGGGAAAAAACAAGGGGATAGATTCCTTACCACAAGAGGAGTTTGACAGAGTACAACAACTTTTCCTCTGGAGATCTCAAACAAAAGTCTCAGGAATCAAAAGAAGCCATGAAAGCCAGAACCATGGAGGGGTCAAATCAATGGAGGAAATATCAAGACACTCTGCCAAAAACCCAAGCAGAAAGAGAGGAAGAAAGAGACAAAATGAGTTGCTAATAGAGTGTGGAAAGCTCATGATCAACTCAGGTAAGATGAAAGATCTCATCAGTTACTCATTTAAAAACCCATCATTATGAAGCTCACAACCTGGAATATCAGGGGTCTAGGAAGTAAAAGGAAACAGAGGAATCTCAACAACAGATTAAAAGAAGAAAACCCAGATATGGTGTTCACATAGGAAACAAAATGTTCAATAGATAAAGTCTGGAAGATACATAACAAATGGCTCAGTAAATATGAGTAACTAGAAGTTAAAGCGAGTAACACAGCGGGAGGGATTCTTACTCTTTGGAATCCTCAGAAATTTGGCATTTTGGATGCGGAAGCATCCAGGAACTATCTTTCAATGGTTATCCAACCTTTGGGTGACAAGGAAATCTACATGGTTACAAATGTCTATGATCCTCAAAATTCTGAAGATAAATTCAAGCTTCTCACCTCACTTGAGGAGCTTAGGGAGAGACACCCAGCAATACCCTGGATTCTGGGTGGAGATTTCAACATGATCAAATCTCTTATGGAAAAAAAAAGGAGGAACTAGAGTATTGGGAAAAGACTCTATTGCCTTCCAGAACTTCCTCATCAACTTGAGGCTAGTGGACTTAGAAACAGCAAATGGAACCTTCACATGGAACAATAAAAGGGGAGGAGCTTCCCAAGTTGCCTCAAAACTAGATAGATTCCTCATCTCAGAGAACCTCTTCCTATCTGGGCCTAACTTGAGTGCTTTTATCCTTCCTTTTAGAAGGTCAGACCACTGGCTGATTCAGCTAGAAGCTTCTTTTATTGGCACTCCAAGGAACAAACCTTTCAAGTTCAAAAATTTTTGGCTTACTCATCCTAAATTCATCTCCAACATTGATAAGTGGTGGAAGGAAGATTTACCTGTTCAAGGCACAAAAATGTTCATTCTGCAACTGAGACTCAAGCACGTTAAGGTCAAACTCAAAGATTGGAACAAAAGTGAGTTTGGAAATATTTTTAAAGCCAAAAGAGAAGTGGAACAAAAGTTTCAGAAAATAAACCAAATTCTTATCAAGGAAGGCTTCACTGAGGATAGGAAATTGCAAGTTGACTCTCTCCAATGGGAATGGGACACTAGATGTCAGCAGGAAGAAATCTTCTAGAAGTAGAAATCAAGAGTGCAATGGCTTAAAGAAAGAGACAGAAATACAAGGCTTTTTCACAAATCAACCATGGAACATCGGGTTCATAATTGAATCACTAAGCTCATAGATCCGTTGGGGAGAGAGCTCAGCACACACAAAGATATAGAATCCATTATGGTACAACATTTTAAAAATATAGCCAATGATCCTATCTTAAACAGATCGCTAGCTATTAAAAAATTTACACAACATATTCCAAAACTGGTCACTAGGGAAGATAATTATAATCTCAAAAGACCAGTGACAGAAGAAGAGAAAAACGAAGTAATAAATGAGATGCACAATGGGAAAGCTCCTTGATCGGATGGTTTCAACGTTGACTTCTTCAAGGCAAGCTAGGACATAGTCAAACAGGACATTCTGGAGGTGGTAGAGGACTCAAGGATTTCAAAAACAATCCTAAAAGCACTAAATACCTCCTTCATAGACCTAATTCCTAAACAGGATAAAGCAATGACTCCATATCGATTTAGACCCATAGCCCTCTATAATGTAATATACAAAATCATCTCCAAATTTATTGCAAACAGACTTAATCCCCTTCTACCAACTCTTGTATCGGAGGAGAAAACTGGATATGTGGAAGGAAGGCAAATACTTAATAACATCATTGAAGCTCATGAAATAGTGCACTCTCTCAAGAATAATAAGCAAGCAGGGATGATCATTCAACTAGACCTAGCAAAATCTTATGACAAACTAAGTTGGAAGAAGTTCTAATAGCATATGACTTTGACCAGAATTGGATAAGATGGGTCATGGATTTGGTAACATATGCTAGCTTTTCTATCCTTCTCAATGGCTTTCCTTCCAAATCCTTTCGGCCCTCGAGAGGTCTTAGGCAAGGAGATCTTCTTTCTCCCTTTCTCTTTATTCTTATGATGGAAGGATTAGGCAAAGCGATCACTTCTTCCAAAAGGGAGGGCACAATCCAAGGTCTCAAGCTCACCCAGGAAGGAGACTCACTAACTCATTAGCAATTTGTGGATGACACTATGTTACAAGGCATACCAATGGTCAAAGAAGCTAAAGCTTACAAACAAATTCTGCAAGATTTTGCTTTGGTAGCTGGTACAGAGGTAAGTCTCTCAAAAGCTAATTTTTTTTTTTTCAATACAAACATTGCCATTCAAAAAAACCTCTCCAGGATTCTTGGCTTTTAAGATACCATCTCCCCTCCAAATATCTGGGAATACCTCTCACTGACAAACCTCATAGCAAGGAAGTTTGGGAGCCTTTGACCAATAAACTAAAGGACAAAATCTGCAAATGGACAAGTAGATCTTTAAATCTAGCTGGAAGGTTCGTTCTCACAAATAATATCCTGCAATCTATTCCAATATATATGTTTTCGGCTCTTCCTATCCCTAGAGGAGTAGCCCAACATATCAGGAACATGCAAAGAGATTTTCTTTGGGGAAAGGTGAGGAAAAAAAGAAATGGGCTCTGGTAGCCTAGGACAAACTTTGCATGCCCAAATATCATGGGGGTCTAGGTCTCCATGACCCAGAAACTCTCAAAAAAGTTTTGGGGGCCAAGCTTTGGTGGATATGGCTAAACGAATCAAGCAACACATGGGCCAAGCTCTGAATACAAAAATATGCAAAGGACTGGCAAGAATGGGATTTGATCAGAATGACAGGACATATCTGGGGCTTCCATATTTGGAATAATGCTTGGGAGAATAGAGCTTTAGTTCAGAAACATAGCTTCTGGGAGGTTGGAAATGGGAACCTTCCTTGGTTTTGGGAGGATAACTGGCAACGGGAACCCAACTTAAGCCGAGAAGGACTCGATATTCTCAAAGAGGAAACTGTCAACAAAGGACTAAAAAAGGTCAGTGACTTTTGGGATAAGGCAAGGAACAGTGACAAATGGATAACATGGAAAGTACCAGTTTATAGTGAAGAGTCTCCTCTGAAGACCCAGGTAAAAGCTCTTGCTAAAATCTTGGAAAAGAGGAAAAGTTTGATCTCGACATTCACAGATCAACTTAGATGGGGAAGAAGCAGTGAGGCCAACTTCAACCTCAAAGAATCCGAAGAAATTGTCACTGGTTACAATTTTACAAACCCGGATAAAATTTGGAAGGACTTATGGAAGCACCCTCATTGGATGAAAATCAAGCTCTTCATGTGGATGGTTCATCACAAAAAGATTCTGACTTGGGAAAATCTTAGAAAGAAAGGTTTTGCGGGACCATCCAGATGCCAGTTATGTGGTATCCAGGAAGAAACAAGGGATCGCCTTCTCAGCCTCTGTACCTTCACCGCAACCTTATGGAACTGGGTTGCCTCTATCTTCAAACAAACTAACAGAGACGAAAATGACATCTCCAAAACCTTCAAGAATTGGAGGAAAAAAATTTCCTGAGAATGAGACTGTCAACACGGCCTAGACATTGATTCCAGGCTTTCTTATCTGGAATGTCTGGAAAGAACACAACAATAGAATTTTCATGGATAAATCCAGCCCACCCCAAAACATAATAACTCAGCTCCTAAGGCAACTCAAAGAAACTATTAATACCATTCAGAAGCAACCTTCTGAGTATCCTCCATATTAACAGGAGGCTCGCATTCTTCTTCTTTCGGGTCTTCAGAAGTTGGTCCCCCAGGGCACAATCCGGATTGCAACACACACTACAATGAGGCAGGACTACTGGAAACCCCCCTGGATACTTGAAATTCAATACAAGCAGAGCCTCGAAAGGAAACCCATGGGATGCGAGGTATGGAGGTGCTATAAGAGATGACAAGGGGAATATAATAGTCATCTTCCACAGTGATTTAGGGAATGCTACCAACAACATGGCGGAACTAATGGCCATACAATAGTGCTTAGAGATTCTGAGAGATCTCAACATGACAAACTCCACAATAGAAGTTGATTCTAAATTAACAATCAATTCTATTAAAAAAAAAATTGCAAATGGCTCTACTCCAGAGAAAATCTCGAACCACTAGAGACTTTTGCAGGTATATCGTCGTATTCAATCACATCCAAGAATCCCGAGAAATCTAAGTTTTGTACATGTGCACAGAAATGCCAACAGATTAGCGGACAGGCTGGAAAATGAAGGGGTGCTCTGCAAGAATGATCATAGTATTTACAAGTGGGAACTTACACCCGCAGGGAATTTGCGAGAGGAATGCCACAGTCTGGCATGCACAGACAATGAGCATTATCACAGTATGAGGGAGAAGCAACAATTGGACAATGAAGTGGATGGCGGACTAGGGTTCATCTAGCTTTAGTTCTCAGAATCGGTACGACGGAAGCTTTCTATTGGATGGCAGGATGTGGAGCAAGAGTGGTTTCCGTCTCAAAGGAATCAAAGGTCAAGTGGTTTTGTGGTTTATCAGATGCTTCCAAGACCCCAAGCGGTTTTTCATGGTTTTCCTCCGATGCCATTCATCAATCACCACGTGGCAATGGGCAGGGAGAGAAAACCGCCTATATCAGGTGGGTTATCCTCGAGCTTCTTCTCCGCCCGACATTCTCCTCATCCGTCGGATTCGATGGGTGAAGATCTATGGCCTTAGTTCATCGAGCTAGTTGGAGGAGTTATCCTTCGTGCTTTTCGTGTTCATCATGGTGGCTCCTAGGTTTCGGATGTCAAAGTTGCACGGGATTTATCCCCCTGAACGGACCCGATAGAACCCTTGATTTGGGTTTATTTTCCTTTCATGTCTGTGGGTTTGGTCAATTTGTAGGCTTTTTGCAGAACTGAAGCCTGATTTTCGAGGT
Organism: Pinus taeda; assembly: GCA_000404065.3. Lineage (NCBI taxonomy): Eukaryota > Viridiplantae > Streptophyta > Pinopsida > Pinales > Pinaceae > Pinus > Pinus taeda. The sequence goes on from APFE031630897.1 coordinate 13,940, forward strand.
TTGGTGGTCTCCGGCTACTCTCGTTGACTTTGGTTGGGACTTGTAACATAGTTTTGTAATTTTTAAGACATTGAATGAGAAAGAAACACTCTTGCCTTAGCAAAAAAAAAAAAAAAAATCAATGTGTCTCTAATGCATGTTGTTCTATAATAAGGTTGGAACTGTAATTACATCCACTCTCTACCTAGAATAATTGTTTTCTTATCTTTCATTTGCCTTGAAGAAAACTATGGTTCTCTGATTATTACTTTATATATTTTATCACAAAGAAAACCATGAAAAAATGCCACATATATGTCAATACATGAGATATAATATACTCCAAAGAAACAACTAGTCCCTTAGAATCACCAACAATTAATACTATAAAATGAAAATATACACTAAACTCATTAAATGATAGAAGCTACATATTTTTATAAGGACCAAATAAGTTGTAATGCATTAAACATGTTAGGAAGCTAAAGGATGTACGATATTGAAGCAGAAGTAAACCCACATTAGCACCTTTAAAATCCATGCCCAAGTGAAAAAGAAGTTTGGATGTTGCAAGTTTATTGCATTTTCCATGTTCCTGATTTAATGTTTTATATGGATATTCTCTAGAATGAAACAATTGTTCCAAAAGCATGGCCTTCCATACATATGATACGATGTCAAATCTCAGATCAAGCATCAACTTTCTACTAGGATGTACTCATTTATTTTATAGAAAAACATTCAACTAAATACTAGGAATCACATAACATGATAATGGTGATGACAAGTGTTCTCATCAAAATCAAAGCATGTAGAAAGGAAACATTGGCCTCTCCTGAATGCCAATTTGCAATTGATGACATCACCAACTCAATGCTTCAAATTCAAATGCAATTCCACAACATCAAATTTCACCATATGAAGTTGTTTGTGCAGAGTTGCACAAAATGCTCAAATATAAAGTCGATGCCCTGTTGGAAACACTAAAAAATTCCATTACAAAAACGTCCCTTCCAATTATTCTAGAAAATTATTTATGTAAAAAGGATGATGGATGAGCATGCAATAGTTTTCGACAAATAAGCAATGAGTACACAACAATGACACACTATCTTACATAACTTTGGTTACACAACAATTGTATTTGAAATGTTAAAACTTAAGACCATTCCAACTACCGCCAGAAAATCTTGGAAAAACTAAACACAATATGGTAAGTTTTTATTTCTATGTACTCTCAAAAATAGTTTTTTTTAGCATGTATCGCATTAAAATGTGATGCCATTCCATCTAAAATCTGACGTTTGTCAATAGCACTAGATGAATCCAATTAACATTTTCCTCCATAATATAGGCCCTTCTAAAATCTTGCAAACAAATAGGGAAAAATGCCAAACCCATTTCCCTACAAAATTTGTTTTTTCCGAAAACCCTAAAATACCTCAAACTCTAAAAGGAAGAGTGTGATGCTCTTATGTGTGCTAATAATAAAACAATATTTTAATTGCTTACATGTGTTGGTCTAGAAGACAAAGGTTGACATTACTAGTGAAAACCATGCAAGCACTAAACATATTCTATGAATGCATGAGCCTGTCCCCAATCCCGTGCCACCATAGAAAGTGCAAAACAAATTCATAATATCAACACAACGGAGGAAAATGACAGTTCAATTGGGAAGCCATTTGCACAAAAACATAATAAAAGGAGGAACTGAGAACCAACCTTGACATCGTAGAACTTGATGTAGACATGTGACTTGGGTACATGGAGCTTGATCTTCAATATGTTGGCAATGGTTGCAATGAGATTCTTGTTGGTATCTGACCCCAACCCTGTAATGGACACCAATTCCCCAAACGCATCTAGATCCTCAATACCCCCAAATGAAATTGCTACCAACCCTTTCAGTTGCACCATCACATACTGCCAAACACATAATGTTAGATCCATTAAACCCTCATACCAACAGACGATTCCATTATAGATAAAACCATTAACTAGAAAAGAAATAAAGAGCAGAGAGGGGTGGAGCAAGGTGGCAAGTTTCCAAAGGAGCATAAGCATGCCTTCAAATAATGGTAAACTTATGAACCCATCTACATGGCCTCTCTAAATGAATAAGCTCCAATAGGTGAATCATAAACTCCTACACTACCATGAACAAAGTTTTACCTTTGTTTAACCTTGAAAGATTGTCATGTAGACACGTGCCCCACATGCAACACCCACTACTACTTGTTTCACGAATAAATCTATGGTCAAATAAAATGAAATAAAAAATAAATAAATGAACATTTAGGTGGGCACGAGCTTCGATGCAATCTACGTGCCCCCATTGCATGGAGCCCATTGATTTAAATTTTATAAACATTGTAATATGCTAAGGCTTTTGTCCTATTTGCAATTTTTTTATTACGAACTGCTTGAAGAGGCGACCAACTTCTTCTTAGAGAGAATTAGGACATAAGGCATTCGTCTATGTTTATCTAGGATGGGCATTTCATGGCAATGAAAAGGCCTTATAATTAACAATTATAGCAAAATAGTTCCATACTTTTTTTAGCCATGTCATCGCACGGTTTGGTGTTCGATAAACATAGTTACGGATCATGGAAAACATTTATGGAATCATATGATGACCAAAATAACTACTAAGCTTGGAATTTCCCATGAAATTTCCATTCCCTACTATCCTCAGGCTAATGGATAGGTTGGGGCCATCAAAAAAGTTCTTAAGACAATGCTTCAATGCATGGTAGGGGTCCACAAATCGGACTGGCATTTATTCATTTACACTGCTTTGTGGGCATACCAAACCTCAGTGAGGATGGCTACTGGATTCACACCCTTTCAGTTGGTGTATGGTTTGGAAGCTATCCTCCCAATTGAATTCGAAATTCCATCACTAAAACTAGCTATCAAACGTCTTCCTTCCACTTCTATAGAGGAGGAGCGTCTTTTACATCTGACTCGTTTAGATGAAACCCAATGCGATGTTGTTATAGCTAATGAATCTCATAAAAGACACATCAAGGCATAGTATGATAAGAGTGTCAAGCGTCGTGTCTTCTTAGAAGGATACCTTGTCTTGTTATATGACCAGCAGTCTGATAAGTTAGGTCCAGGAAAGTTCAACACATGCGGTTAGGTCCATACATTATCAAGTGAGTCCTTTCAAAAGGGGCCTACGAGTTAGTAGATCTTGATGGAGTTCCGTTGGCGCAGCCTAAAATGGGTTGTACAACTCGTAGTACTACAACTTTACAGTATATATTTAGTTAGAATTCCTGCCATCTTATGCATGGTTTTAAGAGTGCGCCTTCTAGAGAGACATTTTGATTTCATACAATATGAACATATTTCTAGAAATCTAAATACATTGACAGTTGCCCTAGCTAATCATGTTTTAGATAGACATTTGCAATGAATGTAATTAATTTTCAATTCACATCACATCATATTTAAAGTACAATAGAAACCCAAAAACACTGGATATATATATATATATATATATATATATATATAAATATATATATAATATATATATATATATATATTATAGATAGTTTGGTTTTACAAAAATTTGTGCCCAGACACATATGGCATGCATCGCCCATATAAATAACTACATGCATTGATCTAAGTAGGCAAATAAACGGTGGTCATGATATAATGACACTGCATGAGCCAACTTGCATAGTAGTCAACTGTTACAACTAGGCACTCCTATGGTGTATCGCTGAAGTCGCAATGGAAGTTGGTCGACTGTGATATCATCAGTTCCATGTATCAACCCTTCCATCTGGTTCTCTACCTCTAATAGGACCTATGCTACATTTGCATCTCGTAGCATATCCTATCCCATCACAGCAATCCATGTTGGTTCTACTACCACCTCCTGTTGTCATTCCTCTACACAACAGAGACACAAAGCACCAATAGGTTGAACTAGTCCCACATCTGCATGAAAAATTAATAGTTTAGGCTCAGAAACATCAAAATACACAAAAGAAAATTGCAAAACTTTCAAAACTTAGAAGTTCAAAATTTCTTACCTGAAGCACCTCATTCCTCACTCTTAGGAAGCACAAGCTCAGGGTCATCATGAAAAATCCTTGCCTACGTAAGGATAGTTGTTGATCATGATAAATTATTTATGCAACCATCTAAAGAATGTTGGTGAGAAGTTGATCGTTGATGGCCCTGCATGTCGGGACATGTGATCTATCCACCTCCTCATCTATGGCACCCTTGGATCGATAGGCTCAAGTATGATATGTTGAGGCTGAAGTAATGGAACCTGTCTAATGCAAAAGAAACTAAGATTGCATTGTATCCAAAGTTCTTTAGTTTTCCTTCTTTTGCCTTAGTCAATTGTTCTTTCATATTGACCATAACTCCTTCACTCCAATTGGAGAGTGTTGGATCCAGACACTCCAATCCATATTGCATATATGATCTACTTGCCACATGTAGTGTGGATCTACTTGCCAATCTTGTGATAATGAATAGGATCATTCTCAAATGTAACTTGGTCACATATTTTATATTGGTCTGTCCATCCTTTGTTGGTTGGGCTTAATGTCTACAATAGGTAATGATATAATCTTTCATTGTCTCCCCACCACTTCTCCCACCTAGGAGAGATATGGGGCACCCCTCATAGACAGGTCTGTCAGAAAGTAGATATCCTCTACCTTTATCTCGAGTAGATGTTCCCCAAACCTTAACACTTGTACCTGAACATCCCATGAACAAACAAGGTATTTCAACAACTCCATCTGTTGCCTCGTACCAGGAAGCTAGAAGAATTTTAATAATCCTTAGTTCTTTAATGCCTGGAGGGTAGCAGGATCATTTGCTCCATTTAAATCTTGTTCCTCATGTTCCCTTTCTCTCCATATGAAACCATTTTGTGTTGATGATCTGCTGAAACATCAACAAGAGATTCATTAGGATCGTTTTCATGCAAAAAACTTGTCAATTTTTTAGGGAAAACTGATAGAAAACTTTTTTTATTTAAGCCCAACATAGAGGAGAGCAAACCAGAGCATTGCGCCTCTACCTGCAATGCATGACTACTTAGGTGAAATGCACTTTTCAAACCTTTAGGCCTGCGTTGGTCCTAGCGCGAAATTTTGTAACCCCGAGGCCCTCAAAAACTCATAATTTTTGCTTGAAATCACAAAATGGAACCACTAAATTAAAGAGAAAGGTTTTAGCTCCTACCTGGAAGAAATGATACTCAAAATCATCCTCTATATTGGGCGTAATCAGTTGCAGAAGATTGAGGGAAAAATTACTTAGAACTCTCACTGTTAGAGGTAAATGTGAAATGGTAAAAATGAACAATCATTTTTTGTTGGGTGTGTGTTATATTTTTTCCACAACTAGCCCCATGAGCGAAGCCAAGGGATTAAATGAGGGGTGGCTAGGGCCCCCTTCTTTGTGCGAGTCACAACAGGGGGATCATGGGGGGGTGTTATCCCCCCCTATCGAGTGTTTGGAGGGGGGTAGTAGCTCTCTTGTATGGGGTCCGGGGTAGCACCCCGGGAAAAAAGTTTTAGACCCTATATTAGGTGGGAGGACCTACTTGTGGTTTTGTGCATGGAATTCACACATGGTTTTGGGCATGATGGTTTTCTCCCCATGGTATCTTTTAGATCCAGTCATGGAAACTATGGTTATGTTCTAATCTAGGGTTAATGGATTAGAGTTTATGGATGCTTCGGCGAGTATATATATGTATTGTAACATTGAAAGGAATATAATGAAAAATCAATCTCGCTCGGTTTTGGGATCCAGGGGAAAATCTCTATGTTTATCTATTTTATGTTTTATGCTCTCACCATTAAATATTTTTTGTTTTTAAGAATTCATCTACAAGTAATTTATGTACAGGGTTAAAACCTACATTTTTTAGTATATATGGTCATATTTTCATTATTTTATTCATATTTAATGTTTTGACCTAGTGATGATTCATTTTTACTATGAAACAAGTATGTTTAATCCTTTCGGTGTTGTTCTAAGAAGGTTGAGTGTTGTTAACATATTTTTTTATGCTTTACACAGGTGATTTTGACCGAAGAGTGCACTTTTATCTCTTTTTCTGACTCTTTAAACCTACAAAAAAGGAACCCCTTGGAATCCTCTTTCAGCTCTTTACAGAGTCCCAAAACATGAAAATATTGTCGAGCACTTGTATTTTCGAACCCATAAAAGTAAATGAAAAGATGTCTACTCAATATAAGTTTAACCCTTTTCCAGACTCAAATAGACTAACTACGAAAAATGAATACCTTAGTCGAACATGGCTAAGAGGTTCTCTTGGGTATTTTTGTCTACCTTTTTGGACTTGAGAGACTACCTACAAAAAGGGACATCTAGACTTTCCTTCTTCGCCTCTTTTTCAAACTCTCTAAACATGAAAGAGAAGTCAATTTTTACCTTTGCTAGACTCATAATAACATCAAACAACGATGGACTCGTCGATCATGATGTGGCTGAACCACTCCTTCTCGGGGTTCGTTAAATATACTCTAAGGGATTCATCCGAAGGATGGACTTATAGATCAAGCATATGTTATCCTCGTCAATCTTGTTAAAAAATAAAGAGGGACTGACCAATATGGTTGGGGAAATTGGGAAAACAGGGTATCCCATACGTTAATGGTAGTGAGTCGCTCTTGAACACGACACTATTCCACTTCATCTTCGTGGCTATCAGGTTGGTTAATCTTATTTTATTTAGATTCATCATACCTTCATATAACCTCCATTTCGGTTTTGGGTCATGCTGCCAACTCCATTTCATTGTCGCCATTGTGTTCAAGAGAATTCGTTCAGTTGATATTCGTTACAATACCTTTAAGCCTTCATTACATGTTTTACTTTCCTGATCTAGTTCCATATAAGCATCATTTTGTCTCAACCATCATACCCATTTCGTGTTGTTGATGGGGGATACATCAAGGCCCTCCTACAACAGGTCACTTCTTGTTGACATCAGCGCATTATCCAAGAAGTTGACTTAGAAACACCCATCGGTACCTTGGTGCTTGCATACATCAATGGAAATTTTCCTCACCATCGGTGATATGTTTACATCATTGGCCTTGGATCAAAATATTTTGTGTGGTGTTCGACATTAACTCATTTATTCACACCATAGATATTGTACATGAGTACCTTGAGAGACATTAACATCATCGGCGGTTTATCTCACGTCTGTTAACAACTCAAATCATCAATCAGTAATCAGATGGTGTCTACCATGTTCAACCTCAACTCATTGATTCACATGGTTAGACTCGTACGTTGGTTGGTCATGTGAATGAGATAGAAGACCCTGAGTCTAGTTTTTACCATCTGGGCTGCCATTTCAGGATTATACAACATCACTATGTATGATGGATATGATCATACTAACAATCATCCAGTCATGGGTCCACCATCAGTCATCATTGGACATGTGTTTTGATCATTATACATGTAATGTTAGCTTATGCGTTGAGTATGGGTATGCTTCCCTCAACAAAAAGATGTCATGATGTAAATGTGTTGTAATAAAAGATGAAGCTCGTCGATTTTTCTTGATCCCGACTTGTCACAAGATAAAGCACTTCAACCATCAGTCATCATCTCTAACTTTGCGCTTTAGGGGGCACTCTATTATAGGATATTTTTTCTCATCTGATCACTTAGCCTCCTAATGGGATCATTCACATCCTATTTCCCCTTTACATCATCATTGCACAAATCCCTATGCATGACTCTTTCATTCCCCACAGTTTCTGCCTTGAACTGCGTCATTTGAGCAAGTTTTAGGACCAATGCACCCTGGCCTCTTGCTAGACAATGTTCAGCTACAGGTTGCTCCACTGCGGCATGTGTTGATCACCTACAGGTTTCCTTCTTTTCACCTGCATTGGTTCTAGAAATTTGGGAAAAAAAGAGAGAATCTGGAAGCCTCCATTTCCATAAGCTTTGAGGATGTGTTGTAACCATTTACCTTAGATTAAACTCTCGAATTCAATCCTATCCTACCTTGGATTTTCCATCCCTTATCCTTAGATCTCATCCTTCCATCAAGAGTCGATCATAATCCTAAGATTGGTAAAAGGATAATAACTCCCAACTTACCTCAATCCTCTATATATTTACATTTTTCCATATGCAAAGGGTTGACTTTTGGAGAGTGATTCTACCCTTATGCTCCTATTGTGAGTGTTATCCTTTAATGTATTGGGGTGATTGGAGGCACACTTTGTGACAAAGGAAGGACAATTTAACAACTTGGAGGAACTCTTCTACAAGATCAACACCTATTTATGGTCATAACTCACTCCATTTATATCAATACAAAGATTTCTCTTGTTTTCCTATATGTGATGTTGTTATTTCATATATTTAAATGCCATGTTGATTTGTTGAATAAAGTATATAGATGATGCTACATAGATCTCATAGTTTATTGGCTTGTGTTGTCAAGTTGTGCAGGTTCTTATTTTGGCAGTTGGAGCTAGGATTGGAGCATTCAAGCCAAAGAAGGAGTGAAACATATGACAAATTCCAATTAGGTTTCTTCCTATCATCTACTTACTTTAAGAAAAACATTGGGTCCTTTGTCATTTTTTTATTCTAGGTTAGCCACCAAACCTAGGGGAGATATTTCTATTTGCAATCACAAATCTAGCATAACACTGCCCTCACATACTTACTGCAACAAACACATATTAGTTCATGCATCCATATAAAATAACCAAGATTTTTTCAAACCATGAATTAGATCTATATCAAGAGCACATTGTATAATAATAAATACACCATGCATGTAGCATAGACTTAACCAACAATAAATTCATGGCAAACCAGTCATGTAAACAGCAGTAAATTAGAAATTATGATGATGATCATCAATAATGAATAACACATATTAACGTGTTCAAAGTACTAACCAAGTCAGGGAATTCCATGTACTACCCAATCATAGATTGGGTTGAACCAAATGTTCCTTTCAACCAATCACCTTTGTGTTGTATTCCAAGCATGAATGTGGGATCTCATGGAATAAACCAAGAAAAACCAAGGAAGACATCCAGAGGTAAAACCACCTCAACCCTCAACAACAATGATTCCACCTCTACGATCAAAGATCACTAACACCAACCAAATAGATCTCTACCCAAGCTTTCTATGGCTCCAAGAACTAGTAACTCAACCCACAACCTTTCAAGGCTCCAGATCGTTTGTCCAACCCAGATCCAGGGACTAGTAATTCAACCCACCAAGGGCTCCAGATCATTTGTCCCCATCTAGGCTCCAATAATAGTAACACAACCCAAGTTATTTTAAGGCTTCTAGATCATTTGTCCAACCCACGGCCATAGGGAATATGAGCACCAATCAGAGAAACAACATGGAAAAACCCACAACACCATAGTTATCCAAGAAATTACAAGGCAAGGCTAAAACCATTGTCAATCCAGGAAAATATTCATGCCAATAACAACACATAACCAGAAAATCACATGTATATACCATGCATCCAGAAACTAGCAAGAAAATCACACATGCAACTTGTTACTTGCAAGAAATATAGTTGTAGCTATTGATCCAACTGTTTCCTTGTACTTCCTTGCTTGTCACTTGCTTTCTTTCTCCAAATCCAAGTGAATACTAGAGTGCTCCAAGAATGATATAAGTGTGCAAGAGTATCAGAGTGTGAGAGAATGAACTGGAGCACCATCCAAAATTGTGAAAAGATTATGAACTAATCCTGATAAGCCTTTTTATCATTGAGGCCTATTTTTCTTCATTTTCCTTATTTTTTCCTCTAATTTATTTAGCATGCAAATTTGTGTCTCTTCACCTTCCTTTTCTCCTATTTTCATTTATTTTCATAAGTAAATGCCAATTATTGCCACTTTCCCTTTGTCAGATTCCTTAGCCATAATAAACCGAAAGTGACACCCACTAGGATGTTTTTCCCATGATTCAGCTTGGAATACATGTCCCATGACCTTGATCTTATATTTTTTTACATGGAAAATCAACCAAGGGTTGTTACACAAACATATTTCCCTAAGTTCTGTAATTTGATCCTCAAATTGCATCGATCTAAGACCCACTGAACTGCCCTCATCCAGGGCTTCTTCATGCTATTACCTAACAGTGATTTGACCTCTCAAAATCATTGTTCTTGAGAACCAACCTTATTGTTGTTAAAACCTATGAAAAATCCTCCAAAAACACTTCTTCCACATGTTCCTTCAACCCTCTTCTCTGTTAAATTCCGTATGCCTTTGTTCACCCTTGAAGATGTTTCGGCCTCACTGATAGGCCTCCAAATTGATACAAATTAAGGCCCATCTGACCATCCTTCAGCACATTAAACCTCATTTTTTGCATTGGATGAAATCTGTTTAAATTTAATAGGGAATATTTAGAGATAATTGCATATTATGTTTCCAATATTATTTAATTTTGGATAATATTGTGAGAATATTGGGCAGATTATGAAGATTTTGAGGATGATATAATCTAGGGACTTGCTCCCTGCTACAAGATGGACCGATATTGGATAATAAATTAATAGGATATTATGAAATTATTGAACAGATTATGGAGCTCCAGTTATTGAGAAATTCTAGGACTGTGCTCCCTGTCATTTAATGAATATTCCTAGTGTTGGGAACCAGATCCAATTTTTGAGGGATTTTGGAGGGGAAATTTGCATCCTTTCAAGTAGGATGCTTCCCCATCTACTTGTATAAGTACCAACTCTATATTTTCTCTAGGTGCATGTATTTATTATTCTTATTGTGGAGAAAATTGATATTTAGCAGCTCTACCTTCATTTTAGCAGGGACGTACTTGAATTGATTTAAATAATGAAGTTTGGTGTCATTTTTAGCTTCTAAAAATTGGTTTCCTTAATAGGACTCTATGTATACTTTGGATTGGCCATCCCAAGTTCCTCATAGCCCTATTGTACAATTTCTTTTTATCTTCTTTGAATGTTTTCACTTGCATCTTCTCTTCTTGTTTTTCCTATTTCTGCATTTAGTATGTGTGTTTCGTTTGTTGTAGGTTATATTGGTTAAATGATTGAATTGAGTTTTTTTTAAGGTTATTTATAAAGTAACAAGCATGACGCATCTTTAGAACAACCTTTCAAATTCATATCCATGATCGATCTACTTGGATTGGCTCACTAGTTCGCAATTTTGGAATTTATGAAAGTATCTTGTAGCAAAATAGTAGTAATGTTATGCTGATTTTTAGCACGTATTAATGAGGATATTTTGATTTGACTCCACTTGAATTGATTCCTAAAAATATATATTTAATAAATAAAATTTCCCCATGTCATTTTCACTTGATCAGGTTAGGAATTTGATAGGTTAACTAGCTCACTAATTCTTGAATTTCTAGTTTTTAGAGTAATAATTTTTTGCTATTTTTTAGCACACATTAACAAGGGTATTTTTGAGTGATTCCACTTAGATTAGAGTCTTAGGAAATCCTAATTAATAACAAAATTTGTCTCATCTCATTTCAATTTGATTTTCTTGGGAATTCAGCAAGTTAACTCAAGAATAACAATCTTGTAGCAGTTTGCTTTCAAGAACTTCCTTGCCCAGATTCACTCCAAAATCATGGTAGAAGTAGATTTAGAGCCTATGAATGATATTATGCCACTTTGTTTGAGTTTATTCTTGGTTAACTCGCCATTTATCACTTACATTTTTTGCCTCTTGAGTCTTGGTTAGGTCGTCTTTTTGTAATTTACTTTATGCAAAGTGTGATTTCCTTTTTGCAAGAGTAATCTAGGACTTTGGTTTCCCGCAAAATAGAATATATTTCCTTTCCAGAAATATATATCAGATTCGCTTAGTTGTATTTATGCTTTACTTTTTTGCAAATAGAATAGATTCCCTTTATGCAATTTACTTTCCAACAAAAGTAGAATAGGTTTGCTCATTGTTATTTTCCTTTCGCAACTTAGGGTTGGTGGTTTACCTTGATCTTTGTTCATTTGAAGTTGTTTCATTGTCTTATTTCACTTGCGTCAAAGGGAGTCGGACTAGGAAGAGGAATGTGTTTGATGCCCATATAGTGTCGACCCCTCTTAAGTTTGTACAAACCCCGAGTTGATAATTTAAGTTGGTAGCCTTGAGAGTTTCAACATTCTTGTTGCAATATTGGGGCTCATCACTTTTGGCATTGTTTCCAGGGAAGGTATCAAAGCAAGAACTCTCTTATCCTTGGAATGATTCCTTTTTTATTTTTTGCATTCATATTTTCTACCAAAAAAAAATTGCATTAGGTATCTCTCATTCAAGTTTTTTTTAATATAAAAACAAAAAAAAATATTTCTTAAATACCATAAACCCCCCCACTTGATCATGTAGTGCAATAAGAACCACATATCCTTCCACTTTTGTACGTAGAATAAGAAGATGTGACCAAGAAATTAGGAGACATGGAGCATCTATATTTTGTCAACTCATACCAGCAAAATATGAACTATCCTTCCTCTTTCAATACAAGCTATAATGCGCAATTTCAACCTTGGTATCCTCCTAGAACCTCACCTTGGTCTCCATGGTCTTATCCTTCCTAGTGGGGTGATATATATTCATGGTCTTATCCTCCCCAATATGTCATTCCTCCTTTTCATCCATATCAACACCAACCTCCTCAATAGGGTGATCCATATTTCCCTAAACATACTCAATATCCTCCATACCAAACTCAATGTTATCCATCCCATCCACCTCCACCATAACCACATTCTCAACTACAACCATTTCAAAGACCCACTCCCACTCAACTAGTTGCACAACCATTTCCAAACCCAAGCAATAAAATAACTCATCCCACTTACAATGTTGAGATAAAAAAAGCTCCAAACAAATCCTCTTTATCTAAATGATATTCATATTGGATCAGAAAGAGTATTGCAAAGAAGAAATTATCTTGCTCCTATTGAAGAACAACATCCAAAAGAAGAAGATCCAAAGGAGGCTAAAGAATCATGGACCACATTTGATGGAGAGTAACCATTAGAGCATGAGATTGAAGAATTTATACAATGTTTATCATCAGATCCTTTATGTGTTCAAGGGGCCAGTCAGAAAATAGTAGAGGGTTTGAATGGCACGGAAAAAGAAGACATGAAGAACGATCTAGATGAGGAAGTGAACCAAGGGCATCACAACTATATTGAACTTTTGTTCCTAACAATCACTAAGTAGGAGCACCACTCTCTTCAACAATGTTTAGCATCATCAAAGTCAAAGCAGTTGGTCTCTCATATTCAAGTACATGTTAAAGAAAAATTTTCGGGCCTACACATGATTTTATTTGTCATATTGTTATTCACATGGCTCCAATGGAAGATTCCTATATTTGAAAGAGATTTTCTTTTTTTTCAAGTAGAGTAGGATATAGGAATAAAAAACAAGAAGAAAAAAATAAGAGGAAAAAATAATATCTCAGGTGAAAACCTCCTTTGAGAGGCCTAGGTAGACCTGCTAATTGAAAACCTAATTGAGGCAGCTAGTAGGCTTAAAAAAAAAAAAAATTTAAAAACAAAAAGGACAATAATTATTTGCTCTAGGTATATAACCTTTGATGAACGCAAGTGCTCTCCAACCTCTGCAAGTAGCAAGAACAAGTTAGCACCATAAGAAAAAGTTGATCAAAAATATAGCAAGGGAAGTCAAGCTTAAGCTTTCACCTCCTTTGCCCATATGCTCCCATATGACCAAGACCATGTCAATCCATCACCCTCATGCATTTCCAACATCCACTCATCATTCCCAATTCTTTCCCAATCATTTTCCATATTTTCCTAAAGTGCTACAGGAAAGTTTTGTGTTCCTGCAGGATTTCCAAAATAATATAGGTCAGAAATTGTTTTGACCATATCTATAAAATCGTGCATCCATTGGCCAAGTCGTTTCATGGGTAGGTGCATAGGGATGAGAGTAACATGCTTAAGAAATTTTAGCAAATTCCAATGCATATTTTTTGAGAAATCGATTATCATGACCTACAACCATTTTTTATTTTTCTCAAGGTTTGTGCATCCATTAGCAAAGATGTTTTTTGGGGATAAGAATAATGATGATGGAAACATGCTCAAAAAATTTCAGGTGAATCCAAATTACCATTTGAGAGATATGGATTAAACAAGTCTGCTACAGGATTGTCCTATATTGCTATAGGATTGTTCAGATTTGCTACAGGATTGTGATCGGCATAGAAAAAGGGTTCATATATTATGCTTTTCATATAGAAAGAAGAGGATGGATCCACCACACCCTCATCATCCATCCTTCACGCCATTTAGCCTCTCTTCCACCCAAATATCCACCTTTGTCCATCAAAAATACCCATTTTCACCCCTTCTTCCATCATTTCCACCAGAAAATAGGCTTCTAATCCTTGTCCTTAGACTTATCATGAATTATTCGAGTTGTTGGAGGCTTTATCTGAAGGATAATGTGATATTAGAAGGGTATATGTGACTCTACATGAAGACACATAGTCCTGCAGCAACCTGCACAGACCCTACAAGACCATAGTAGGAGGCCACCAGTCAGTCGAAAAGATCAATTTGTGTGTCATGAATATCATCATTTCACTTCTTCTTTTTTTCATCATGACCTTCACTCACCAATCCCAAATAATAAGGTTATCTTCCCATCATTATAATCAAAAAATACATAAAAAGGTTACAAATAGTCCTCTAGCAACTGTCAGACCATCATTTAGCAGTTGTTACTCCATTTCTTCAAAACCCCATCATCTTGATACTTTGTTGAAAGAAGTTTTGTGCACCTACAGGTTTCCCTATAGGTTGTTATAGAATCACTTCTAATATATGAAAAAAACACAGATTTAATTCCATGATGTTACACCAACATAATTTTGGTTTTATGCACCTACAAGGCAACCTGTAGGGTGCTACAGGATCACCACCAGCATGGAAAAAGCATAGTCTTAATTTTAGAGAAGAATGTACCATCAAAAGCAAGAACCTGAGCACCTATAGGACCTCTTGTAGGGTACTGCAAGATCATCATCAGAGTAGAAGAAGCATGCATGTAGCAGATTAAACACAATGATTTCTAAAGTAGTAAAACCTCGAAGAAAAAGACCACAGATACAACACTCCAAAGTGTATTTGATCAGCCAGCCAACAACAACACCTAATTTTGAGAGCACCTACATGAAAGACAAACAAATTGCATCATCAAAGTTTCAATCAATAGAAAGCATAAAATTCTTATATTTCTCTCAAAAAATTGCAGGAAGCAAAGGATACAAGAAAATTACCTCTTAGAAGATGCTCAAGAACAGCTTCATTTATGTCAAAAAATGCCATGCAAGAACCATAAGATGAGTGCCATCAGTAAGCATCCACCAAGTAGGCATAGGTATGCATTATTCTTCACATTTCCTCTTGAGAATGTCATGGTTAAAAAAATTGTTGTCAATGCACGAGAGAGAAGGTTTTGTAGGCTGAAAGTGGCTCAGAAGTCTCGACCACCCTCAAGCAGTGATGTTGGAGTTAAATGTCTCTTTTATCACACATGAGGTAAATGATAAAAACAAAGAAACTGATGAATACAAGGGTGGGCCTTTGGGCCTATGATATAAGTTTGAAGTTGGTAGGTGAGGGCCAACTAATACAATGAGTTGAGCCCAACACCAAAAACAAAAGGGAATAAAAGCAAACCCAAGCTTCATTTGCACCAAAAAGTTCATTCCCAAAAATGGTAAAGGGGCCCACTGCCATCATTGGAAGTTGAGCTAGCTATGCCAATGGGCCCATAGAATATTATAGAGAGGCTACAATACCAAATCCTATCTCCTACAATATTCAAGATGTGTGTTATCAGATACAAACTATGTTATATAGGATTAATACGGAGATAAAAAAAAAAAAATAGGCTCAAACATGATAATCCTAGGAATCTCTTGAAATCGGTGTCAAGTCATAGTGTTTGTTGTCATGATTCCAATGACACTTGAATCGCCTCAATCCGACGTCTTATGAAGAAGTTATGATGCTCTAAAGGCTTTGACCAACAACAAAAAAAGAGTCAACAGCAAAGTTGATTGGGCTTTTGACTGGGCAGTCTGTACAGCTGACGTCATCAGCTGACTTTGCAGGATATGGTGTCAGACGGGCCAATCCTATGTTGACATGTGCCATCATCATATGGGTGGAAATTGGCATGATTTTATTGGCGCGTACAGTTGTGAGGTGGCCCAATTAAAGGCCACCACGTGGCCCAATTAGAAGGTGCCACATAGTGCCCCGTGGTTGGCCAAAAATTTGCAAAGGTGACCCAAAGACCTCGATGGGGTTCGACCCCTTGCCCTATACAGTCTAGCGCTCCACCACCACACCACACAGTTAGTTCTTAACATGTAATGGTCGCTAGTTATATTTAATATGAGTGTGTTTCGGCATTAGGAGGAGGGGTCAGGCGGCTAGCCCCGGCCCTAGGTCACATCACTCCACAGGATCACGATGGAAGCAGAGTGGGGTAGGGGACTAGGCCCCAACCCCATATCATATGAGAAGGGCATGACCACCGGCGAGAGGTAAGGTGCTTGGCAGAGAGAGCAAGGTTGTAAGCCCTGGCCCATGGTTTCGTCAGAAACCATAGGCCCATGCAAAGGAGACTTGTTGGAGGGTGCAAGAAGACAGCCCTGGCCCTTGGTTTTTGGCACACCGTACGACCATGCGGCAAAGGGCACGGGTAGTTGGCCCCATCCATAGACATATCATCACACATATGACCTCATCCTGAGGGATCAAGCGCTAAATCGGCGGGGGCAGACCATTGGCCCAGCCCCCGATCTTATGGGTACCATGTGCCCTAGTTTTTATTTAGATGGGTTATTGTGCAACTTAATGATGCAACAAATTACCCATTTTTCGATGGGAATCACGTCGGTCCCAAGCGAATTTTTCACTCAACAGACTATGTAAAGGGAAAAATTGTAGGACAGCTAGTAGGTTTTGTCAAATTGTGGGACATATGGTAGGTTTTGTCAAATTGTAGGACATATAGTAGAGCTTGGCTTGGAGAAGCATAACTTGCTCAATTTTTAACCTTTTTGAGCTCAAGAAGAGCCTCAGTTTTCCTATTTGAGCACTTTATGGTGGACTTTTTGAAGAAGCAAGTATTTTAGTGCCAAAGATACCTGTAGCCTCAGTTTTTTGATTTGAGCACTCTATGATGGACTTTTTGAAGATGCAAGTCTTTTAGTGCCAAAGACAATCAAAGTTCTGAAGTAGAATGAAGGCATTTTGAGCATGGAGAGAGCCTAGTCAGAGGTTTTCCAACCTTCTAGCTTGATCTGCAGTAATTATTACTTCGGTAGAGCAACTCTTTTTAGTATTTTCTCAATATGTGTTCATGAGAGAAGCTCTTTTCAGCACCTCATTGTGGAGTTGTTGTATGTTTTTTTTCTTGGATTTCAGGTGGAGTACAAGGACTTGTTGTGTGAGTCCTTTTATGTTGAAATTTTCAGGACTTGTTGTAGGGAGTCATTTTTTTGAGTGAGAATGATTTGTAGGAGAAGCAAGCCGCTCTATTTTCAACAATTTGTATGTACTCATTTGTTGTTGAAATCAATAGAGTGATCTAGTTGTTGGAGCAGGCCCCGGAGATGTAGCCTAGGAGGGATAAACTTCGTCATCAAATGTTGGTGTCTTCGCTTCATGTTTGTCATTTTTAGTTGCATGTGAATGTGTTATTTTTAAAGTTAATGTGAAAAACAAAATCACCATTTTTTAATAGATCATGAAACTTGTTTACCTTTAAAGACCCATTTTGTTTACTTGCAAAGCGTCAGAGATCGGTCAGTTTTTTAGAGGAGAAGTTCTCCTCCACTTTCATATCAAGGATTTAGACTATGTGCTATGAGGTTATCCTAACAAGTGTAAAGGAACCCAATATGACAAATTTTGGCCACAAAACCCTAGATCTATGAAGGAATCTCCAAAGGAATGGTAAGTACATGATTTTCCTCAGGTTTTGTGAACAAGAAGTTTGTATAATTAATCAATTTCTTCCATAGAGAATATTCTAGAATATATCTTAAAATGAAAAGAAGTTGAAGTGTAAAGTTGTTTTTGTGAATTTGAACATGATAGTTGGGGAATGAACTTGTTTTGAGTTCGGAATTCCATTATTCCTTCCCCTAACCAACAAAGAGAATTAATCCTTTGACTTCTATTCAGAAAACCCTAAATTTCTCTAAAACTAATAGTTGATAACATAACTCTCTTGCAAAACTTTGAAAGAATCTATAGTAGGAGCTATAGGGGGTGGTTTTAATCAAAGACATCCAAGGATGGCTCTGTAAAAGAAGAATATGAAGGAGAAGAGGGTGGTGAAGAAAAGGAAGAGGCTGAAACAAAAGAAAAAGTGTCAAGAGAAAAATCATAGGAGAAGATAAAAGAAGGAGAAAAAGAGGAACAAGGGACCCCAAATGTCATTGAGGAGCCCTCCAGACCCCTAAAAAAAGGAGAAGACAAGAGCATCAAACAAGTGTTTCAGAGGAAAATACTGAGAGAGAAGTGGTTGCCACTCTGGAAACCTTGGGCACACTAGTCAATCCTAAAGGAAGCAATCCAAGACTAAACAACTACAAGAAGAATCTACTACTATAGTAAGGATATGAAAAGCCATTAGGGCTATGAATGAGGCACACATAGGTCACTAAGTTTCTCAAAGGATGGGGAACACTTTCAGTAGGGGGTATGATGGGCCTCCAAATTAGATACAAATTAAGGCCCATCTAACCATCCTTCAGCATATTAAACCTCTCTTTCTGCATTGTATGACATATTTTTAGCTTTAATATGTTCATTATGAAGGTTTAGAGATAATTGCATATTGTGTGCATAATATTATTTATTTTTGTAGAATATTGTGAGAATATTGGGCAGATTATGAAGATTTAGAGGATGAGATAATCTAAGGACTTGCTCCCTGCTTCAGGATGGACCAAGATTGGATAAAAAAAGAATAGGATATTATGAAATTATTGAACAGATTTTGGAGCTCCAATGACTGAGAAAATCTAGGAATGTGTTCCCTGTCATTTAATGAAGATTCTTAGTGTTGGGAACCAGATCCACGTTTTGAGGGATTTTGGAGGGGAAAGTTGTCTCCTTTTAAAGACGATACATCCCTATCTATTTTTATAAGTACCAATTCCAATTTTCCTCTAGGGGCATGTATTTCTCAGTCTTATTATGGAGAAAAAAGTTATTTAGTAGATCTACCTTCATTTCTAGCATGGGTGTACTTGGATTGATTCAAATAATGAATTTTAGTGTCATTTTTAGCTTCTAAATGGTTTCCTTCATAGGACTCTGAGTATCCTTGGGCTTGACCATCCCAGGAGCCTCAGAATGCTATTGTACAATTTCTTTATCTTTTTTTTAATGTTTTCACTTGCATCTTCTATTCTTGTTTTTCCTATTTCTACATTTAGTATTCATGTTTCATTTGTTGTAGGTTATATTGGTTAAATTATTGAAATGATTTTTTTTATAAGTTATTTTTGAAGTCACAAGCATTATGAATCTTTAGAACAATGTTGCAAATTCATATCCATGATTGATCTATTCGGATTGGTTTACTAGTTCACAATTTTGGAATTTCTGGAAGTATCCTGAAGCAAAATAGTAGTAATTTTCTGCTAATTTTCAACATGTGTTAATGAGGCTCTTTTGAGTTGATTCCAATTGAATTGAGTCCTAAAAACATTCTATTTAGTAACAAAATTTTCCCCAAGCATTTGAACTTGATCAAGTTAGGCATTTGATAGGTTAACTAGCTCACTAATTCTTGATTTTTTTGTTTTTAGAGTATTAATTTTCTGTTATTTTTTAGCACATGTTAACAAGGGTATTTTCAAGTGATTCCACTTTGGTTGGAGTCCTAGGACATCCTACTTAAGAAAAAAATTGTCCCATCTCATTTTAACTTGATTTGGTTGGGAATTCGGCAAGTTAAATCTACAAATAAAAATCATGTAGATATCCTGTAGCAGTTTGCTTTCGAGATCTTCCTTGCCAAGATTCACTCCAAATTCATGGTCGAAGTAGATTTATAGCCTATGAATTCTCTGAGGCCACTTTTTTTGAGCTGAGATTTGGTTAGGTTGCCATTTATATCTTACAATGCTTTCTTCTTGAATGTTGATTTCTGCAATTAGTTTAGATTTCCTTTCCACAATTTACTTTATACAAAGTGTGATTTCCTTCTTGCAAGAGTAATCTAAGACTTTCCTTTCCTAAAAAATAGGGTACATTTCCTTTAATGTCATCTCATTTCCAAAAATATAAATTAGATTTTCTTACTTAGCATTATGCTTTACATTTTGCAAATAAAATAGATTCCCTGTCTTCCATTTACTTTCCAACAAAAGTAGAATAGATTTTATTATTGTTATTTACCTTTTGAAACTTAGGATTGGTGGCTTACCTATATCTTTGCTCATTTGAAGTTGTTTCATTTTCTTCTTTCACTTGCATCAAAGGGAGTCAGACGAGGAAGAAGAAGGTGTTTGTTGCACATACAGTTTCGTCCCCTCTTAAGTTTGTATGAACCCTGGGTTGATAATTTAATTTGGTAGCCTTCAAAGTTGTAGCATTCTTGTTTCAATATTGGGGCTCATCACTCAAAAAGGATCAACACCACAATAGCGTTATTAATCTCAAGGATACACCAATAGACTATATTCTCCTTTAGGGACTCGACCCTCCCCTTTAGATTTGAATGAAGGATCCACATCTTGGACTACCTGAACAGAGATACATGGTTGCGGCATCACTAGAATAACCCTAATCTAGGGTATATATACATTGTTGTTCATAAACCTTATGAACAACCCTCCACCCAAAATTCCTCTTCCTTGAATATGCTATAACTAAGTATGATCCTAGAATGTCCTTTTCTATGCACACCTACAGGAGTCTCGACACTTATTTTCGCTGGAAACGGTCCTCAAAACTTGTTTATATGAGCCTCTTTACCTTCAATCCCATCCTTCATGAACTCGACCCTTAGATATCCCACTTGACCTTATGATCTGGGAGTTATAACCCTCTGATTTGAAGTAAAACTCATCCCTACATAGATCTATTGCACATAGAGCTGAACACTTATTCAGTGAGATGATCCATAGTAGGGTTCATAAAACTTATCCACAAAACCATGGTTATTCTTCATCCCTTGTCTTTCATCAAATCATGAGACAAAATACAAAATAACCTTATCTTTTTATGCTCCTTATCCAACTTGGACCTGAGGTAATCAACCTCCTTTAGATTTGTCTTCGCTTGATAGGAATACCCGTGTGGATCAGCTCATGACCTTCTCTTGCATCCCTTCTTGGCCTCCTAGTCAACCTGCTCTTAGGCTACTTCTCAGCCAACCTCTTTCATCAAATGAGCTGCCTCTCATTTGATTGCTCTAACCTTGATGCTTAGTCTTCTTAAATAATCTTTTCCTTTAGTCTTTAAGAACCCTCTAGATCTAGGGTTTTAGTCCTCTTATAACTTAGGAAATAATAATTTTCTTTTTAATTTCTTTTTAGATTTTAAAACCCATTATTGGGTCTAATACCCCTCTTCTTAGGTTCTTCACCCACAAACACTTTGTGGTATCAACTCCTCATAAACCCAACTCCTAGGGTTATGCACAACCTCACAAGCTACACAAATCAAAACTCCCTCTTAGCGAGGGAGGTACTTCTACTGAAGTATCTAACATCATCACCATTGACACTAACCCATCTGGTATCCACCACTATAACATTCCCTGTAGCATGGATCACCTTGTCTCCGCAGTGTCTATGCCTCATCAAAATATGAAGATATCAAACTTCCATATGGTTGATCCCTCTAAAGCTAAATTCCATCTAATTCTACATGATCTCCACTGGCTCAACTTACTTCCAGTGTGCACTCTGAACCACTGGCCCTTCAAACCATCTCTGCTACCATGTTGATTTTCCACAGCACATGAGAATCTAGTTTGGATCTTAAAATCTCTAACACAAACACACTCAAATTCCATAACACTTATACTTTGCACAAATAAATAACATACATAAGTGAATCAAATATTGCACATGATAAATTTATTGACTAAATTAACACAAGTATTTTGAATATCAATCCAGGTTTGTAGAACTTAGAAGCATGTCCAAAATATATGGATATCAACAATAATCAGCTTTAGAAGATAAGTTATGGAAACTAAAGGAAATGCAACTATAAACTAATTAGAAGTGCATATTACAAATATAAAATTCAACTAAGTAATTTCTAATTCAATATGTAATAAGCAGGAGAAGTGGCTCCTAACTTAGGAGAACCAGATTAACCTTCTTCTACAATACTACTTTATGAACAGAAATCAAAAACCACTAATGAACAATAACTTAAGATGCATAAAAGAATATTTGAAGAGGCTCCTAACTAAGGAGGTCCTTGCTATTCTTCATTACAAATCCATTCATCATTAATGCCATTGTTAGAAAACTGGAAATTCATAAGATCACTTGAAAGCAAGAAAGATTTTTTTTAGTTTTTATTTATTGATCAGATAGAAGGAGGGTTTAACTTAAACACTGGGTTGTCCCTTCATATACAGATTAGAATTAAACCAAGATTCATCAGCAAACATAATAAATCATCATACATCTAATTAAATAAACAAATCTGAAGGAAAACTAGTTTATGAAAATTAAACTAAATTAACCATGAAGTGTACTTAGCTTGTTGTGGGGGCCCTCCACCCTTGCCTTGAACAATTGAAGAGATTATCAGATACTGCAAACTTAGTCGATCATCCACAGCACTGAACAACAAAAATAAGATAGAATGGGTTCCTCAATTTAACTCAAAATATTCAGAAGTCTCAATATAAAATTATACAAATTCTACATACATAAGCCTTCAATGTTTTGGCTTAAATAGAGAAATATGAAACAAAATGATCTAAAATGTCTCTAACAGCTATGTCTATCCATATCCTATCTATCCAAGTAGAGCTCATCCATCCAATCACTCAAAATTTGTAAAATCCCATGAAATCCTAAAATTGGCCTATTTCCTAGGGATTTCCTAAATCACTGGTCCTGTTTGACCAGCTTTGACAAGGCATGTTTAAGCTCGATTTGACCGAACCAATAGGAATTCGTTCAATCTTAGTTCCCAATATTTCTATAAATTTTCTCAGCTCGTGCCCAGATGTCCTGCAAGTATGACATCAATGAAGCCATTACGGGAATTTTTTATCCTGTCTAAAAATGTACTTAAAATCAAATTTTTATAAAAACATCTAAAAATTGCAAAACTTAATTTATATATCTGAATATGCATAAATTGGTCAAAATGGGATGTATATGATGTTAAATGGATGGAGAGCATGGAAATTAAGTGTATTTAATTAATAAAAATGGGATAAAAAATGAGGGCCAACATCTCCCCCTTGCTAATGTACAAGCATGTCCTCATGCTTGCTTCTTTCTCTTGGACCTTCTGAGATCTGATGTAAACCTTGTACCTAATCTAGATGTTTCCCGATGTGCTGCTTGCAGTAGACAGTCAATCCTCTTGTACTACTCTTCCTTGTAGATTGTAGCCTTGACCTTTTGTTTTTCATACTTGTTCTTCCATAAATCTTTGTCTTTGAGCCACCTTAAAGCTTTCTTGCAAAGAAGATCATTCTTTGTTTTCAATTTTCCAACTTCCTCATTTAACTTTTCATTTTCCTCGACCAATTTTGCATTGTTTTTCTTGTATGTTTTGTTCTCCTTCTTCAAATGCCTCTCTAGAATTATTCTTATCTCCAATTGATCTGTCAGCTCTTTTATTTTGCTAAGTTGCAGCGCTTTCTCTAATTTGTGTGTTTTTGGCAAATGAAGTGGCTTCAACATTGTCAAAGTATGAATATTTCTCCAATGCTTCTTTTTCCAATATTTCAATGATTTCATCAACTTTTTTCTCTGTAGAAGGTGTCTCAACAATCTATACCTCAGGGTCTTTACTACTTGTCTTTGCTGGACTTTTTCTCATATGCCTCCTAGGAATGGATATGAAGGATGCTTCTCTCTCAGACATGACAATATTTGGTTGCATTTTGGACCTTGTCCTTGGATAGAGAGGTGAGTTCATTATGCTTCTTGTTTCTTGAATTGGTTTATACTTCTCTTCTATGGCCTGTTCTTCAAGATGATTTTGAACTAAAAATTCTTTCCAAACTACACCCTTGTCTTTCACTTAATATTCTACAGGAATTTTGATGAGTCCTTGGTGATAGATTTGGGCTTCCTTGGGTTTAGTCTCGTTTTTCACGCTCTCTATCATTTTAATCAGATTCTTAGAGAAGAAATATAGCAAATTAATTTTTCACTTCTCCTTTGATATGTTGGAGCAATCTGACATGATAAAGATGCACCACATTATGCCCTTTGTCACATGTGAAAAACTTATGAATGATTAAAAACAATTCTCCCCAAGGCTCATTGAACCATTCCCTAGGTATGCCCTTGGTTCTATCAAATGTCCCCTTCCTATTCTTCTCTAAAAAGAAATTCCATGCATTTCCTTTAAAGTGTGAGCCCTTATGACAGTGTTCTCGTGACAGTGGTAGATCTAAGACCTGAGAAATGAATTATGGAGTCAATGGAATATATAGGTTTCCCACCATGGTTTGGTCTTGTGCATAATTGTTTATAAACTCCCCGGTGATGCTTTCATTATGCCCATTAAACTTTTGGAGGAAACTTATAAGACCAGCCTGATAGAGTTTCTCTACTGTCTCTTTTAACCAATGTTCAATCTGGAATTCTTTTGGTTCTATCCTGGTAGCCATATGTTTTGAAAACCAATTTATATAACCCTTCACTGTCATCATTCTCATTTTGAAAATAAAAATTATGCATACATACAGATCCTTCTTGATTCATTCATGCATTATGGTAATAGGGCTTACCTCCTTTCTTATGCTCTTCTAAAAAACAATGAAATCAACCTTGTTCAACCTCTGTTCTGTTGTAAAAAAAATGATTCATTGTTCTTAAAAACATTATTCTTTGTGTATAAAAATCTTAAAAACCCTTTTATCATGTTTTTCCTTGCTCCTTGATTCATAGATTTATCTCTGCTTTTGCCAAACTAATCAAAAAATCCCTGCTCTGTTTCAAAAATTCTCACTGTGCATGTGAATGGAACGAATTTTCTCATACAGTGATCTAAGTGGATGTTGGTGGCCACCCACCTATCCCACTTGGACTCCCACAACCGTCTCTTTCAGTTTTTCAATTTCCTTAATTGTAGCACAATTTACTATTTTTAGCAGTTTTTCGGGCCCTGAACTTCTAGAGCCATTTTGATGCCCTGTTATGCCACCTGGGTCACCTTTGTGTTCCTTCAAGCAAGCGTGCCAATATGATTTGGGAAGCACACTACATTCGAGTTGTTGGGCATTTCGGGGTCGAGAAAATGGTGGCAGTACTGTAGAAGTATTTCTATTGGCCGAATCTTCGAAAGATGTTGGGAAGTACATCAGATCATGCACTGCCTGCACCATTGTCAAACCGACCATCAAGAAGCAAGGCCTCTATACCCCGCTGCCTACCCCTAGTTGACCTTGGGAATCCATCTCCATGGATTACATGTCAAGACTTCCTTCTACTTAGCATGGAAATGATTGTGTTTTTGTGGTCATCGACGGGTTCTCGAAGATGGCCATTATGGCGGCCTACAAGAAGAATATCACAGTAGAAGCCAATGCTAAACTCTTTTTTGAATGAGTGTGAGTACACTTTGGGATCCCATAGTTTATCATCTCATGTTGGGATAGCAGGTTCCTCAGTACATTTTGGTCTAGTCTCTGGTCGATGCTGGACACCAAACTCACTAAGTCCACAACCTTCCATCCCTAAACTGATGGCCAGATAGAGGTTGTCAATAGGATGATCATACACATTTTGCACATGTACAACTCAAAGCATCCACGCACATGGGATGAGATCCTCCCCTATGTTCAGCGCAATTAAACGGGCTCTCCACAGCTCGACTGGACACGGTCCTTTTCAGGTGGGCTTGGGATTCCAACCACTATGTCCCATTGATGTGGCCATGCCATTTGCAGCTACTCAATCAGATTCAGCTCATGTCCAGTCCGAAACAGATAAGGAAAATAGCTTCATTGAGCACATCCAAAATATTCGCCAGCAGGTCCACAACATTTTGGAGAAATCAAATGCCAAGTACAAGTAGTGACACGATCAACATCGGGTGCCACACAAGTTTCAGGTGGGTGACAAAGTCTAGTTGCATTTACAAAAGGAACGCCTTACCAGAGCCTATTGGAAACTCAGACCGCTCTGATATGGTCCTTACACCATTACCAAGGTTGTGGGAGACAATGCATTTGAGCTCAACATTCCCCCATTCCTTGGCCTGCACCAAGTGTTCAATGTGGATCGCCTTCAGCCATACCTTCCACCATTACTCGACACATCTGACATTGTAGAATAGCTCACACCCACAGAGTTAAATCCAGATTGCATGGAAAAAGTTACAACTGATTGGATCATGGACACCTAGATCAAGCACACTCGCCAGCAGAATATCCAATTGTATCGAGTTGTCAAAGTAGGCCAACTCCTTCACCACGGCAAGTGGCTCACCAGGGACCAAGTTTAGCAAACGTTTCCTCATCTCATGGAGGAACTTAACGCAATGGGAACCATTGCTTCCTAAGGAGGGAGGAATGATCCAGGTGGATGTTGGTGGCCACTCACCTATCCCACTTGGACCCCCACGACTGTCTCTTTCAATTTTTTAGTTTCCTTAATTGTAGCACAAATTACTATTTTTAGCAGTTTTTCGGGTCCTGAACTTCTAGAGACGTTTTGAGGCCCTAAACGACATTTTTTGGGAAAACTGGGAGCAACATGGGTCCATGGACTGATGTTTCTCTTTCCAAAGTTGTAGTTCTTGGATAGATCTTTCTAACGAGCTATTGTTACCCAAAATGGGGCCCATAGTTTGGCGTTTCATCTCCTAGGGTTAGGTTTTTGGATGTTTAGGGTTGTCCATTGTTTCCCATCAATAAATATGCCTTCGAGCCTCATTGTAACACAATTCAGAGGCATGTAGATGCCACATCTCTTCTCATAGATAAGCTACCATTTCCCTAGCTAGTTTATTTCCATTTCTATGTGTAAGCATATTTCAGTATTTTACAGTAATGAAATGAAGTATTATTTCTACTGCATCTCTGTATGTATGGTTATATCTGTAATTTGTTGCATTCCTGTTTAAATCCGGAACATACAGACCATACATGGATGACATGAATTATGCCCACTATGTAAGAAAAAATAGGAAGAATTATGTTCTTAAAATCAAAATCGTAAATCACAACCACGAGACCATAACTACACATGAGGAATTTGCGAGATTACCTTATCTGGAAGTGATTTTGTAATATCTTTGAGATATCTTTTAGTTCCTGTGTTTAGACAACACCAATTTAATCAAAAATTGCCTTCGATATTTGTAAGGATTCGTTAATAAATCAATGGCGATACGTGTTTAATGGTGGTGATTTGTCAGGTTTCTTTACTGGAGTTTTAACTTGTTTTTAACATGACACAATGCAATACTTAATACAAGTTTTGTTCCTTGAAATTCGCTAACAGCTTATGATAATCCGAAGGCGATCTCTTACCTTCCTTTACGGGATTCCTGGAGTCTGGTGGAGTGCTCAGTCAACCTTAATGTTGAGAAAATCGCGGTCTCCTATCTTCTTGAACCGATGCCTTCTTCTTGCCTATATATTTTGCATTGCTTCCTTAGTTCAGGGTTATTGCTTTACGCAGCCCTCTCTCTTTCTTTGTTTGTCTTTTTCTTCTTATTCCTCCTTCCATAAGAGTTTTTTATGTGTGTGCATGAATGCACTGCATTCGGCACCTCTACCTGATCGGGATTCGACTATGATGGTGGGGAAAAAATGTTTGATTGCAGAGCAGTAGTTTACAATGAGAAAATAACATAGTTCGCAGTGTTTGTATGTTTGTTTGAGGCGTTTGTATGGTTGTTTGAATATTTTGACCATTTCTACCTTCCAGCTCATAGTCTAATTGCATACCTCTAGCTACCTTGTGTCTTGTTGACAATGTTTCCTTTCCATCCTTTCCTCCACAGTGTTCAGACTTGTCTCATCACCATAAATCATATTTGTTTTTCTACTCATGTCTTTGTATGCCCATACCTCCATTCCTTTGCATGCCCATCGAAATGCATTATTACTTACCTTCATGCCCATTCGAAATGCATCATGATACCACTGCATATCGTTGTCCCTTTGCATTTCATTGCATTATTTCAACCTTACATTTCATTACATCGTTTCAATTTTACATTTCATTACATCATTTCTTCATTATGCACTTGGTTATGTCCCCATAAAAATCCATTATTTCATCTTGGTTATGACTTGTATCATTTTACATTGTGTGTTTTTCATTGTTTTAGCTTAAATTTAAAATAACCCTAGAATGGTCATGTTTAAAATTAAATATTTATGATACTAACCTTTGTTATGTTTTTGTAGATCAATCAAGGGCTTGAATATTGAGCCCTATATTTTTTTATCCATTTGCTTTAAGAAAATGACTAGGATTAATGTTTTTTTATGATATGGAATGATGGTATAGGGAATGTAGGATTAATGTGATGGTTTTTTTTTTCATTGTTTTAATTTAATTTTAAAATAACCCTAGAATGGTCATGTTTAAAATTAAATATTTATGATACTAACCTTTGTTATGTTTTTGTAGATCAATCAAGGGCTTGAATATTGAGCCCTATATTTTTTTATCCATTTGCTTTAAGAAAATGACTAGGATTAATGTTTTTTTATGATATGGAATGATGGTATAGGGAATGTAGGATTAATGTGATGGTTTTTTTTTTTTTTTTTTTTTTTTTTTTTTTAATGTAGGAAAGGGTAATGAATATGTGATGATAGTAGTGGTGATAATAATGAAGGTAGGAATAGAATGCATATCAAGTACTAAATTATTCTAAACAACTTATAGACAAAAAAAATAATAATAATAATGATGATGAAATTTTAAGAGCAAAATTTGTTTACTTACTGTAGTTGTACTCCCATAAAATATTTGATGTTAATGATGTCTTCTAGTCAAATTATATTTGGAAATGTCTTTGATGGCTCTTACAGGATCTATTGAAATGTAGAGACTTATTTCTGCTTCATGTTTTCGCATCTAACATTGATTCAGGATCTTTGAATGTTAATGTTGTTCAGGTCCCTTCTATAGATATTTCAGGTCCCTTCTGATATGTATTTTTCAACAACTTTTGTATGTTGCATCTGTCATATAATACATGTTTCTTATGCATAATGATATCTCAGGTCCCTTCCGCACAATGATGTATCAGGTCCCTTCTAACATGTAATTCAAGTTCCTTCTGCAATTCAGTTGCACAAACTATTTGCATGGTTTTATTACAACTTCCCCCTTGCTTATGTTAAGATTTGTCATCAACTCTTGTATTTCTTGGAGGATTGTTTCTACAAAATCAAACCAAAGTAAAACAAGGTAAAATATTAATATAGGCCAAACTAGTTGGTTTTCCTATATGAATTCGAGTTTGCTTTGTGCTAGTTTCCTAGATTTTCACAAGCAAACTTATTATATATATATATATATATATATATTATATATATTATATATATATAATTCTAGAATTATGGAAGGCATATTACTATGTTGTTCCATTATTCCAGATCAACGTTTGTTGAAATTCTTCTCATAGAGTCCTCTTTATTTATAGGCTTATTGTATACTTTAAGCACTACAAATGAAATAGATGCTTCGTCAATTGTTTTTATTTTGACAGATCCATTATCAAAGATCTCTTCTATCTCATATGGCCCCAGCCAATGAGTTGTAAACTTTACTTTGAAATCATTAAACTTGGAGTCAAACAATAATGCCCAGTATCCTTTATTGAAAGTTTTATTCTTGATAAATCGATCATGCCATTTTATTCTTTGTTGTTGCATAAGAGATGTGTGCTCTACTGCTTTTTGTCTTATTTCATCTAGTTGATTTAATTCCATGACTCGTTGTTGTTATGCTTCAAATAATTCCATTCCCAACTTTGCTGCTAGTTTGAATGTGTGTATTTGAAATTCTATGGGTAACAGGACTTCTTTTCCATACACCAACAGATATAGACTGAACCCAGTTGTGTTCTTCCATGTTATCCTATATGCCCATAGTGCATCTCTCAATTTCTCTGACCAGTCCTTTCTGTTCATTTGTATAGCTTTCGCCATGATATTCTCCAGGACTTTGTTTATTGACTCCACTTGTCCATTTTATTGAGGGTGGTATGGAGTTGATTTTCTATGTTTGATCTTGTACTTCTCTATTAGATCACGAACAAGTTTGGAGGTGAACGGTGTGCCTTGATCAGTTACAATCTATCTCGGTACTCCAAATCTGACAAAGATTTCCTCAAAGAGGAATGTGACTACTGTGTCTTTTGTTGCTCTTTCTATTGCCTTTGTCTCAACCCACTTAGTAACATAATCAGTACTTACTAAGATGTACTTATTTCCATTTGAAGGTGGGTTTATTGGTCCCAAAAATTCTAGAGCCCATTGCTCAAATGGCTCTATGAGTACTTGTGGCTTTAATGGCATTTCATCCGATATTATTGGCCTTCCTATTCGTTGACAGTTGTCACATCTTTTGACATAAGCTTTGGAATCCTTGAAGATTGTTGGCTAGTAGTAGCCAAGTTTTAGCACCTTGTAGCTTGTCTGCTTGTCTGCAAAATGACGACCACATGGCTCGTCATGACATGATTTCAAAATATCTAAGATTTCATCTTCTCTAATGCATTTTCTTATTATCAGATCAGAACTAGTATAAAAGAGATCACCATTGATCCAGCTATATCTAGCCCTTTCTCTAATTATTTTTCTTTTATGTTTATTTGTGAAGTGGGATGGTAATTTTCCTGAAGATAAATAGTTTGTTATATCTATAAACCATGGTGTTTTGACATTTATTGCAAATATATTTTCATTTGAAAAATTATCTGAAACAGGATTCGGATATCCAGTATGAAGCCTTGAAAGAAAGTCAACTACTTGATTGTCTTTACCTAGTCGATCTTGAATTGTAATGTTAAATTTCTCCATTAACAATAGCCTTCTGGTAATTCTGCCATTTGTAATTCCTTTATTCATTAAGCATCTAATGGTTGAATGGTCTGTGTGAATGAATACTGGATAGCCTATTATGTAATGCCTAAATTTATTAACTGCATGTACTACAACTAACATCTCTTTTGTTTTTAGAGCAGGCTCTGCAACCTAGGGTTTCTGAACGACCCTGCAACGAAGTAGTCTACACTTCTCTGATGCCGCCATTTGTCTGCCCTCCTCATCGTATCAGAAGACTGCCGACATAGTCAGTTCGGCAATGGCGTACCCTCAGGGGGGGCTTCAAAGCCTTCCCCGTCAACCGCAAAGGATCCCCCAGTGAAGAACTCGACAAAGCCGACGGGTCCAGAACATGAAGACTCGAATAATAGGGATACCCCTATGCAAGAGACAACAAAAGCCTCCACTGAACAGTCAGACAAATGCAATGAAGAACAAGAAGAAAAGCAAGGGAAACAGGAACCACCCAAGGTTACATCAGCAACATGCAAACCCATAGCAGCTGAAAGACCCAAAATAGAACTCCCCATCCATAGAATCAATGGACACATCCAGTACATGAGGGACCATGCGCTTATTGGAAAATTTATTGGATTCTGGCCAACTAAAAAAGCTCTGCAAGGATGGATCTCTGCCAAATGGAAACCCAAGGGACAAGTCACCCTGCAGCTAGGACCAAAAGGGTTCTTCATTGCAATATTCATCTGCATCGAAGATCGAAACAGGGTCATGGATGAAGGTCCCTGCTTCTTCAACTCAGCTGGTTTGTACTTAAGGACCTGGGTAGAGAGATTTAACCCTGATAAGGAGGATCTCAGCTGGGCACCAGTTTGGATAAGGATGTACTCACTCCCATCGGAATATTGGGACAAAGAATCGCTCAGAGAAATAGGAAAGGGGCTGGGGGAGTTTATAAAAATTGTTGAAGAACGAAGCTGCGCAGATACACCTCATATGCTCGTATTTGTGTCTTCATGCGCCTGGATAAAGCCCTCCTGGACTCGGTAAGTCTCTTCCATGATGAATATGAATGGATATAGCCCTTGGATTTTGAACATGTTCCCTTTCGTTGTCATAAGTGTCATGCCCACAGGCATCTCTTCCAGGATTGTCCTCTAAATGCCAAACCCCAAGCTGCTGACCCCTCAGACAAATCGGCCCAGGATGGCTTCACCAAGGTTGTCCATCACAAGAGATCGCATAAAAAAACCACCACTAGGAAAAAACCCTAGCAGGATGTTGCTTCCATTCCCTCCTCAAGCAACATCTTTGAGGTTCTTGCTAATTCTTCTGAAAACAATCCTCAGATCTCTCAGCCAAGCCCTTCGCTGATCATCTCGTCCTCTTCCCATCTGCCTTTTGGATCCTCTCCCAACCCCTTGCCCCGAAAAGACAAACTTAGAAATCCTGAGGCAGCCTGCCAGGATCCTGATCGAAAACTTAATGAGATGGATGTTGACAGCTTCCCCGATCAACCTCTACCCCTAGCACTTACCCCTGCAGACAACAATCAGACGCAACACATGGATGAAGAACCAGAAAGCATTGATTTGCGAGGACTTGACATCTCCGAGCTTGAGCAAGCTTGTAAAAAGAAAGACTACGACAAGATTCAAGAGCATCAGCTCAGTACTCTAGAAGTCATCATCTCCAGGGCTTACTAGCAACATCAACTGGGAATACAGCCAGGCAGTCAGTGGGATGGCAGCTTCCTTTCGAAAGACTCCAAAAAACGCGAAAGAAAAACGGATCTTCAAAGAACTATTGCAATAGGGAAAATCCTGGTAGACTCAGGCAGATATGCTAAGCTGACTAAGTACTACAAGTCCACCACAAATAGTGAGCCATGAAGCTCACCTCATGGAACATAAGAGGGCTCAACAGCCCTGGGAAACTCAAGATGATCAAAAACATGATAAAACAGGAGCAGCCCCAAATTTTCTTTTTGCAAGAAACGAAATGCAATAGTAACACTCTGGGAAACATTCTTTCCAGAGCTTGGCCAGGTTGTCATTCGGTTGTGGTGGATGCTTCAGGTGCCTCTGGAGGACTAGCTATTGCTTGGAACTCACAAGCTATAATACTTTCAGACGTACATGCTTCTCATCACATCATTCAGGCTACTTTTCATTTAATCTGCACCAACATTCATGGCCATCTCACAAATGTTTACTTCCCATAGGAGACAGGTAACAAAATTGCTCTTCTAGATACAATACAAGTGCTTAATCTCAATAGAGTCCATCCACTGTGGATCATTGGAGGCAACTTCAATTTGATCACCAAGTTGGAGGAAAAGAGGGGAGGATGTGCTAAGCTTGACCTGGGAAATGGCCACTTTAAAGAATTCATCCAAAATAATCTGTTAATTGATATTCAATTATGCAACGGCATGCACACTTGGAGAAATCGCAGGGCTGGAAGACATCAAATTGCTTCCAAACTAGACAGATACCTCATCTCTGACAACACAGTGCATCTGGGGGGCGACATATCGGCATCAATACTTCCATTTGCAGGCTCTGATCATTGGCCTATCTCTCTCCAATGGCAAAGACCAGGAAACTCGATCAGGCATCCATTCCGTTTCGAAGCTTTTTGGCTCACACATCCCACTTTCAAAGACTTCATCAAATCCACTTGGAACAATTTCCCTGCACCTGAAGGTTCAAAAATGTTCCAGTTTCAACAGAAACTCAAATTCCTGAAATCCTGAATAAAACAATGGAATCAAGAGATTTTTGACAACATATTCCAGGCTCAACAAGATCTTATCAAAGAAATGAAAGAACTCCAACAACAAATAATCACAGAGGGATACAAGGAAGGGACTTTGGAGCAAGAGAAGCACATTCACAATCAATTGGAGGAGAGAAGAAGGCAAGAAGAAATCCTCTGGAAAAAAAAAAATCAAGGATTAGATGGCTGAAAGAAGGAGAAAGGAACACTAAATACTTCCACAGAACAACAATTCAGAGAAGAATGCACAATACCATCTCTTTTATTCAAAAGCCAGGAGGGGAAAGAGTGGAAAACCATGTAGAGATTGAACAGGAGTTCATCAATCACTTCCAGGGAGTCCATCAGGAACCTTAAATTGATAAACAGCCTGCTATAGAAAGGATCACTCAAAATGTGCCGAAAATCGTCAGAGAAGAACACAACCAACTCCTTCTGTGACCAGTCATGCCTCAGGAGGTGGACCTGGCCATGAAATAGCTCAAGGAAGGCAAAGCCCTTGGACCGGATGGATTCACTACTACTTTCTTCCACACCTTTTGGGACCTTATAAAAGAAGTGTGGCAAGTGGTGGAGGAATCACGTACCCTTCATTGGCTTCTGCCCTCCCTAAACTCAACTTTCATAGCCCTCATACCGAAGAAGAGAACATCAGTACTCCGGACAAATTTCGTCCAATCACCCTTTGCAATATCATTTACAAGGTGATATCTAAAGTCATTGCTAACAGGTTGAAGCCACTTCTGCCCTTGCTCATATCGCCTGAACACGCCGGATACATAGAAGGAAGACAAATTCTGGACGGCATCATCCTCACGCATGAAATCATACATTCCCTCAAGCACTCCAAATAGGCAGGTATGATTCTCAAGATTGACCTTTTTAAAGCCTTTGATAAGTTGAGTAGGTCATATATTCAAAAAAATTAACAGCCTTGGTTTCTCCCCAATGTGGACCCGTTGGATTCTGAGTTTAATCTCATCAACATTCTTCTCTATCCGGCATACCCTCTCGACCTTTCAATCCTTCCACAGGCATTAGACAGGGGGATCCCCTTTCCCCTTTTATGTTTTTTCTAATGGCAGAAGGTTTGGGACGCCATATCAAGCAAGCCCTCCTCTCCCAGCACCTCAAAGGATTATCCATTCACAATTCTCCAACCATTACTCATCAACAGTTCGTTGATGACAACACGCTTTTTGGGTACCCCTCTGTTCGGGAAGCCTCCCTTTTCAAATCCCTTCTGAATGACTTCTCTGATGCTTCAGGAATGAGTGTAAACATGTCTAAATCACAAATTTTCTTCTATCACACTCCCCATGTCATTCAATATGCCATTGCTCGTATTCTGGGCTTCTCCATAGCCTCCCTTCCTTCCAAATACCTTGGAGCCCCCCTTATAGACTCTGCTATCAAGCACGCCTCTTGGCGTATGCTTCTTGAGAAACTTGAATCTCGCCTCTCTTTATGGACGCATAGAACTCTGAACATAGCCAGTAGATTAGTGCTAATCAAAGTTGTGCTTCAGGAAATGCCTCTCTACCTCTTCTCAATCCTGGCAGTGCCTAAATAGATCCTTAAAAAAATCAAAGCTCTACAGCGCAATTTTCTCTGGGGCGCAACAGTCACAAATCACAAATGGGCCTTGGTAAAATGGACCACAGTATGCAAGCCAAAAGAACAAGAGGGAATAGGTCTGCGAGATCCTAGTCATATTAATGCAATCATGGGCGCAAAAATATGGTGGCAATGGCTCTCTAATCCCACTAAGCCATGGGCAGCCATATGGACAGCGAAATATGCCAATCACAGACCAATGGAGGAGCTTATAAGATTCATTCCTAATGAAAAAGGATCACTAATATGGAACGCTGCTAAACAACATTATCTACTGACCCAACAACACAATTTTTGGGAAATAAAAAACAGTAGCACTGCTAGATTCTAGACGGATGCCTGGAACCAACTTCCAAAGCTTAGCAGCTTCCTAAGTCTACCTCCTAGCCAAGAATGGGAAGAGCAACAAAAGGAATTCGTCCAGCAACAGTGGACTCCGGAGACAGAACAGGGATACAGACAATGGAAGAGGATCGACAGGCTGATCAAGAACGCAGATAACCAGACTAAGGAGGTCTTGGAGAGGGAGCTCCTAAATCGACGCATCAGATTTTCAGAAGGCAGGGATATTTTAAGATGGGGATATACCCCCAGAGGTTCCTTCACCACCAAAGAAGCCTACAATATTGTGAGCAAAGACACAACGCCTCTGGATCCCATCTGGGACAGAATATGGGCACAAGGCACTTGGCCCAAAGTCTCTCTCTTCCTCTGGCTTGTTGGGCACAAGAAAATCCTCACATGGGACAATCTCAGGAAGAAAAACTTTCATGGGCCCTCGAGGTGTTCCAATTGTAACTCTCAGGAGGAAACGCTACAACATCTCCTGGACTCTTGCACTCTTGCCAATAAAATGTGGGAGAAAGCTAGTTTCAGATGCCAAAAACGATGCAGAGGATCCAAAGACATCATTAATTCCATTCTTCATTGGCCTCAACACCCTTATAAAAGCAAGCTTCTTAACCATTTATGGAGTTTGATTCCCGACCTCCTTCTTTGGACAATCTGGAAAGAACGGAACAAACGCATATTCAAAGTTCAAAGCACTCCATCAGAAATCATTTGGAGCAACTTTTGTATCAATCTTAAAGAGACCTTGGCGCTCCAAACTTAGACCCCGGATGATTTCCCCTCCGAGGAAAATGAGAAAGCCATATGGGAAAACTGGAACATTCAACTCCCACAAGGCACTCACAATCTCAGACCTTTAAGAAGGCAATGGCAACAGCAAGCACCCATGGCCCCCCCCCCCCCCAAAGCACACTTTCAAACTCAACTTTGACGGAGCTTCAAAGGGAAACCCTGGAAAGGCTGGATTCGAAGGCATATTTAGAGATCATGAGGGCTCGCCTCTCCTGATATATTATGGAAACATTGGCTGGGACACCAATAACTCAGCTGAATTGGAGGGTCTCTAGCAAGGATTACTCCTTTCCCAATGACATGGCTTCCAACCTCTGGAAGTCGAAGGTGACTCCCTCTTACTCATCAACATGGTCAATCAACTAATCAATGGGGCTCATGCACAGAAAATAGCCAACAGCTAGAGGCTCGAAGACAGATTGGATGCAATTGAACAATCGCTTCAAACCAATCGTGCCATCATCTGTAATCATGTTAAACGGGAAGGCAACAAGGTCGCTGATCTACTAGCCAACCTGGGGGTGGAAAATGGGTATACTCTGATCACTGGAGCTCTGGACATAATTCAGAATCATGATCAAGAACAGGAGTGCAAAATTCTGGTCCAACAGGATGCAGATACCCCAGATGCGGGTGCTTAAACAAGTTTCAATTAGGATGGGATAGGGGTGGCGTGAGGAGGGACGACACCTGCCCACCCAGTACAGCATAATTAAAAGGTTTATGAATGGAGGCTCTCGGAATTTGAATTGCCCAGAGTTCATTTGCTCGATGTTAAGCGGCTCTGATTATCCCACCCTGTCCGGCACCCTGGTTCATGCCCTCGCACGCTCTGGCTCATCTCAGACCTCAGCTTCATTCATTGATGCAGTTATGATGGATGTATTTCGAGGCCTGAAGGAGGTTGAAGCTTTAAAGCTCAGTTATGAGCTGGCGGGGAAGCAAAGCCCATCGATTCTTCTACATAAGTATCCAGAGTCTGGACGCAGCTCTGTTTTCTGTATTTATCATGTGGGTTTCATCCTTTCTGATGTCTCTGGTAGATTGAACGGGGAGGCTGCTCTGAAACCTAGATCTAGTCTTTCGATAGAGCTGCCTCCATCCTCCTTATGCTTCTTATCCTGGGCATCTGGCCTACGCATTGTCGTTTTCCTGATTTTCTCTGGCATGATCATTGCTGCTGCCCGCCTCACTCTCCTCTTGTTGCCTCGGTCTACCCAATGCCTCGTCGTCGCCACAGAATGAGGTCTCACCGAGGTATGCCTAGGCGGGTGCCCTCCGGCCCTTCCTCCAAGTTGCACTCCCTTTCAAGCGATTTCTCCGTTGGGCACTATCCGCGCACTCGAAGTGGGAGAGGGCATCCCACGGATGGCTCTGCACTCTTCACCTTCTGCAGCTCTCTGAACCGCCCTAGGATCACCGCTCACTTCTCGGTGGTTTTCCATGAGGAAGCCTAAGAGGGAGAGTCTAGCTCTGTTCAGGAGGGCCCGGGCTCTGTTTCTATTCCGACTTCGAACTTCTAGATGGGGATTGGCAGTGCGTCTTTGCGGATACCAGATGCTCATGTCTGCAACGCTCAGAATGTGGTAATGGCACTGGCTGACCCTGGTCCTTCCAACTCTACAGCAGCTCTTGAAGGGGACATTCCTGATACAGGTTGGTGCCGGATTGTTGAAGAACTACCAGATGTTTAGCTTGCTCTCTGTTTTCATTATACTACACCATGCGGCCCATACTATTGGGCAAGTTTTTGTTCAAACTATTATATGGAATCTCATTTCTTTTTTGAATTTTTGTAAACTCAATAAACCATTCAAGACTGAGCTCCCTGAAATGGGGCAGTCTCATTCCATGTTTATGACAACTTGCCTCTCTTCAGGGCAGTGTTTTTGACTTCGGTCACATTGTAATTTTACTCCCTTTCTGTTAATAGATTAATCTTATTTAGAGAAAAAAAAAAAACATCTCTTTTTCTGTAATGTGGAGTTCA
Organism: Pinus taeda; assembly: GCA_000404065.3. Taxonomy (NCBI): domain Eukaryota; kingdom Viridiplantae; phylum Streptophyta; class Pinopsida; order Pinales; family Pinaceae; genus Pinus; species Pinus taeda. Next base: position 52,757 of record APFE031630897.1, read on the forward strand.
ATTCTATCGGTGTTAAGTTTTTACTTACGAAATATATGGCATAATTAAACTAGTTTTCTTTCTATCCAAGTGATGCACCTATAGTTGTATCAGATGCATTAGTGGAGATATGAAATGTAAAATACCAATTTGGTCCTCGAAGAATGGGGGCAATTGACAATTTTTCTTTTAATAATTGAAATGCATTTTGACAATTATTTGTCCATTGGAATTCAACAACTTTTGAGAGTAACTTGAATATAGGCAAAGCTATTTTACTAAAATTCTCAATAAATCTCCTATAGTAGCCTGCATAACCCAAGAAACTTCTTTCTTTTGAGTTGTAGGTGGCATTAAATTCACAATGACTTGTATTTTTGTTGGGTCCACCTTAATTCTTGATGAAGAAATATGGTGTCCCAACACTATCCCTTCTATTAACATCATGTAGCATTTTTCATTTCTTAGGGATAGATTTGTCTTTATGCATCTTTTCAAAACTTTCTCAAAATTTTTCAAACAATCATCGAAGGTGTTTCCATATACAGTGAATCAGCAAAGATTGCAAGGACTGCTCTTTGGAAAGTCGCCGGTGCATTACATAACCCAAAAGGAAAAAAATTGTATGCATATGTTCCCCATGGGCAAGTAAATGTCGTTTTGTCCTAATCTTCCAATGCTATTCTAATATGGTGATATCCACTAAATCAATCTAGAAAAGAAAAGAACTTCTTCCCAACTAATGAATCTAGTACTTGGTCAATAAATGGTAGCGGTAAATGATCTTTTAATGTGGCTTTGTTCAATTATCATCTTTCTTTGTCACTACCAATAAGGGAGAAACCCATTGACTGTGAGAAATAGGATAGATGAATCCAACTTGTAACAATTTATGTAATTCTTCTTTCATTGTTTCCTTCATCATGGGATTCATTCTCCTTTGAGGATGCCTTATTGGTTTGATATGATCATCACTGTAGATGTGGTGGATACACGTTTTTGGATGAATCCCCTGCATGTCTGTGTAATCCAAGGCAAAAGCTTTTGAGTATTTTTTAACAATGCTATTACCTCTTGTTCTTGTCACGATTGTAAGTTATTGCAAATATTCAAATTCTTTCTAGGATAAATCTCAATGATTTTACTTTTTGAAATGGTAATTGAGTTAACAAGAAAAATATTTGTAAATGAATCTTACAATGATTGAATTGTGCAATTTTCCTAAAAACAATGATTCAAAAGATTACTTGCAGCTTCATACTGAGTTACTCTAAGCTACTCTGAAATATTTGGTTCTGAGATGAAAAGGTCTAATAGATCCTCATTCTCTTCTTCTTCTCTAAGGTCAAAGACTTGATTAATACTAAGAACATATTTAGTTTCTTGTTGTTCTTGTCCTTCAAGCCATGATAATAAAGAAGGTGCTTATGCTGGAGAATAGAGTGTGATGTGTTTCCTTTCATCCCCAAGTGCAATAATCATACTTCCCTATCTGCATCCAATGAAGGCATCTGTAGTGGCTAACCACAGTCTACCCAAAATTAGAGGATGGCCTCCTAAATTTGTTTTTGGCTGCGAAATGAGGAAGCCTATAGGATACTCCCATGAATCCAGAGAGACAATGATGTCTTCTAATATTTCTTTTGGTACAACTTAGTTCTATCTACAAGCTTTAGAATTGTAGTAGTAGATCTAATGTTCTTTAAGTTCAAATGTTTCATAGTCTCTGTATTCATAAAATTTATAGCTGCTCCCAAATCAATAAAGTGTTTGGAACTGAAAATTTATTAATTGAAATAGTAACCATAGGGATACCAGGGTCAATATATTTTTCAACTATTCTTTTCGTAGACATGAGGCTAGCTAGTTTTCCAATGACTTGGATTGTAGTAGGATCATTTTTATTTTTGCCAGTTTTCTTGATGTATAACTCCTTTATTGTTTTCTCATAAATTGTAATATCTTTTATTGCATGTAACAAAGGAATTTAGACATAAGAATTTTTCAATTCATCCAAAATATCAAATTCAGGAAGAGACATTTGAATTTTTTGCTCTACTAACCTCTCTGGATAGGGTGGTGTTTGATTTATTATAGTTTTTCCTTTCTGAATTTGATTTTCTGAATGAGATGTTTTAGGTTGTTCTCCTTGTTCAGTTGGTTCTTCTATGATTGGAGGAGAAATTTTATGTAATACTTTCCCAGACCTTAAGTGGACATCATTTATGGGAAGAATAGAGTATGTTGCTTCTTCCACATTGTATGCAAGTTTGTCCATTTTGTTACTCGGATTTGCTACTGGATGAACTGGTAGTTGAGTTGGTCTAGGTGGGGGTTGATTCGAAGGCAGCTGAAGCTGCTGAGTTTGAGTGAGTAATGGTGCATAATTTTGTTGTGGAAATGGCATGGGTTGTGGATATTGTTGGAACTGTTGGTATGGATATGGTAGTTGATAGTGTTGTTGGTATTGTTGTTGGTATTGTTGAGGATACATTTGTTGAGGTGAATGGTTTCCATAACTATATCCTCTCCAACCTTGTGCAGGTTGGTTTTGATATTGTTGTGGAGGCCAAGCCTGCCACGGAATTGGGGTTTTCCATGAATTTTGAGGAGGATATTGATAGTTTTGTTGAGGGAATTGTTGAGGAATCCTTTGCTTCTAAGGTCTTCTTAGTGCCACATAGTAAAGACCATCTGCCCCTTGTAATTTTTCCATTGGATTCATTTGCAATTCTTTCAACTTTAGACAGTTTTATGTTGAATGGTTTTATGTGCAAAGGCCACATGCACGAATACTATCCAAAGGACATTCTCTTAATGGATGTTCTTCCTACACTTGGGACAAAAGATTGTTAAGATTTGATATTGTTCTTCTTTCTTTTTGTTAGCTTTCAAAACATCTACTTGTGTCCCTTTCAAAACATATACTTGTGTCCCTAAAGTACTTAGAAGATCAATTTTGAAGTTTTCCAGCAAGCTCCCCATTTCTTTTCTTGTTACTCCTCCTGCTGCTAACTTTGAAGCTTTTTAACTAATATTTCTCCTTCTAGTTTTTGCTCTTCCTCTAGAATATTTTTGACATAATTCTGCAATTTCATTAAATGGCAAGTTTGAAATATCACCCTTGCCCATTACATTAATAATGTCAAGATATTCATCTCTTATACCTTTAAGAAAGATTGTACAAATGGTATCAGGGTTCAGAGAGTGTTGTTTATATTTTTGAAGATTGTAGAGAAATCTTCCCAAATACTCTTCTAAAATTTCATCTTCTTGTTGTGTCATTCTAAAAACATCCTCTTTCGATTCCCTAGGCCTACAATAGGCTTGATACTTTTTAAGAAATAGTTTCTTCATGTCATCCCAAGAAGTGATTGTATGTTCTCCTAAACCCATAAACCATTTTAATGATGTTGCTTTCAAAGTAGTAGGAAATAGACGAAGCTTGTGTGTGTCATCTATGTATCCATAAGTTCTACACAAGATATCGAATTCGAACATAAATGAGTCAGGATCTTTTGTTGACATTCCATGAAAGTTAGGAAACACAGAAGATGGAATGTTTTTCATTTTCACTTCTTCTCCTAATATTGATGTTGTATATAATATTAGAAAGCCAAAAGTAGCTTCCTGATCATCTTTATTTTCTTGTTCATTATCATGTAGTCTTTTGTTATCGTACTCTGTTTTTCTCTCTTCTTCTCTTTTTCTTTTAGCTTCTCTTCTTGCCTCTTCCTCTCTTTATCTTCTCCATTCTTTCTATTTTTTTTTTCATATTGAAGTCTTTGTGCTAGAGTGAGAATAGTAGATCCTTGTCTTTCTTTTGTCATAGTTTCAATTATTTCTATAGCAATTTGAGATTCACCTTGTTGTTTGTTTTCAAAAGTAGGTTGATCCATTGGTTCAAGAATGGGTTGATCTAATTGTTTAACAATTTTCCTTGTGTCCTTTTGTTTTTTGATAGTTGGTGTTCCTTTTGGGGTTTGTTTTCTTTTTTACTTCCAAGGCTAACAAGGTTTGTCGTTCAATTAAAGTCAATATTTGTCATGTTCTTTGTTTCTGTTCTAATTCCTCTAAAGTTGGTTTACCAGCCACTGGTGTAGTTAGTTCTGATGGTCCTACTCTTATGGATGGTTGAATTTTTTGGGGGTTTTTCTTAATGTATCTACCTTTCTGATCTCTATCTCTAGGCATAAAGAAACATAACTAAAAGAAAAACTAATTTTTTGTTGTTTTTGTTGTGGTTTTATTTTTTATATTTTGTTTTTATCCTCTAATTGACTATGTTGATGAATGCTTCCCCGGCAATGGCACCAAAATGTTGGGTCATTATTGAGTAAATTAACGCAAGTATTTTAAATATCAATCCAAGTTTGTAGAATGTAAAAGTATGTCCAAAATATATGGATATCAATTATAATCAGCTTTAGAAGATAAGTTATGGAAACTGAAGGAAATTCAATTATAAACTAATTCGAAGTGCATATTACAACTATAAAATTCAACTAAGTAATTTCTAATTCAATATGTAATAAGCAGGAGAGGTGGCTCCTAACTTAAGATAACCAGATTGACCTACTTCTACAATACTACTTTATAAACAAAAATAAAAAACCACTAATGAACAATAGCTTAAGATGCATAAAAGAATAATTGAAGAGGCTCCTAACTAAGGAGGTCATTGTTGTTTTTCATTACAAATTCATTTATCATTAATTCCATTGTTAGAAAACTAGAAATTCAGAAGATCACTTGAAAGCAAGAAAGATGAAGTTGTCCCTTCATATACAAATTATAAGTAAACCAAGCTTTATCAGCAAACATAATAAATCATCATACATCTAATTAAATAAACAAATATGAATCAAAATTAGTTTATAAAAATTAAGCTAAATTAACCATGAAGTGTACTTAGCTTGGAGTGGGGGACCTCCACCCTTGCCTTGCACACTTGAAGAGATTATTAGCTACTGCAAACTCAGTCAATCATCCACAACATTGAACAAAACAAATAAGATAGAACATGTTCCTCAAATTAACTCAAAATATTCAGAAGTTTCAACATGAAATTATACAAATTATACATACATAAGCCTTCAATGTTTTGGCTTAAATAGAGAAATATGAAACAAACTGATCTAAAATGTCTCTAACAACTATGTTTTATCCTATCTATCTAATTCGAGCTCATCCATCCAATCACTCAAAATTTGGAAAATCCCATGAAATCTTAAAATTGGCCTATTTCCTAGGGATTTCCTGAATGACTGGTCCTGTTTGACCAGCTTTGATCAAGCCTGTTTAAGCTCGGTTTGACCGAAATAATAAGAATTCATTCAATCTTAGTTCCCAAGCATTCTAGAAATGTGCTCATCTTGTGCCCAGGTGTCCTGCAAGTATGACATCAATCAAGCCATTACGGGAATTTCTGATCATGTTCAAAAATGCACTTAAAATCTAATTTTCATAAAAACATCTAAAAATTGCAAAACTTAATTTATATACCTGAATATACATAAATTGGTCAAAATGGGGTGTATATGATGGTAAATGGATGGAAAACATGGAAATTAAGCGTATTTGATTAAGCAAAATGGGATAAAAAATGAGGGCTAACACTCATCCTTCATGAACTCGACCCTTTGATATCCCACTTGACCTTATGATTTGGGAGTTATAACCCTTCAATTTGAAGTGAAACTCATCCCTAAATAGATATGCTGCATATAGAGCTGAACACTTATTCACTGAGATGATCCACGGTAGGGTTCATAGAACTTGTCCACAGAACCACAATTATTCTTCATCCCTTGTCCTGCATCAAATCATGAGACAAAATACAAAATAACCCTGTCTTTTTATGCTCCTTATCCAACTTAGACCTGAGGTAAGCAACCTCCTTTAGATTTGTCTTCACTTGATAAGAATACCCTTGTGGATCAGATCACGACCTTCTCTTGCATCCCTTCTTGGCCTCCTAGTCGAACTCCTCTTAGGCTACTTCTCGGTCAACCCCTTTCATCAAATGAGCTCCCTCTCATTTGATTGTTCTAGCCTTGATCCTTAGTCTTCTTAAATAACATTTTCCTTTAGTCTCTAGGAACCCTCTAGATCTAGGGTTTTAGTCCTCTTATAACTTAGAAAATAATAATTTTCTTTTTAATTTCTTTTTATATTTTAAAGCCCATTCTTGGGTCTAAAACCCCTCTTCTTAGGTTCTTTACCCACAAACGCTTTGTGGTGCAAACTCCTCATAAACCCAACTCCTAGGGTTGTGGATAACCTCACAAGCTACACAAATCAAAACTCCCTCTTAGAGAGGGGGGTACTTATACTGAAGTATCCAACATCATCACCAATGACAGTAGCCCATCTGGCATCCACCACTATAGCATACCCTGTAGCATGGATCACCTTGTCTCGATAGTGTCTATGCCTCATCAGAATCTGAATATATCAAACTTCCATATGGTTGATCCCTCTAAAGCTAAACTCCATTTACGTCTACATGATCTCCACTGGCTCAACTTGCTTCCAGCGCGTACTATGATCCACTGGCCCTTCAAACCATCTCTGATACCATGTTGATTTTCCACAGCGCATGAGAATATAATTTGGATCTTAAAGTCTCTGACACAAACACACTCAAATTCCATAACACTTATACTTTGCACAACTAAATAACATACATAAGTGAATCAACTAGTGCACATGATAGCTTTTTAAACCCACTACTTGTTATATTACAATATAGAATACAATAGTCCTAGGGATCTCTTACCAAGTATCTTGGCCCTTACATACAACCCTAATACAAGGACTCAACTAGGGCTTCGTGCTAGTCACTTTGACCACCAATCGACCTTGAATAAGACACACTTGACCTACTTGTTGATGGTGGCCACGCACAACCTTTTCAGTCCACCTACCTAGAACAAATTTTCAAGCCCTTTGCAGCCTATCCAGTGTACCACAATCATTGATCACTACTCCTTTAGTATCACTGAACTTTAACTCATTGGTCTTCCCATTAACATCCTTATAGATCCATTAAGAGGTTTTCACATTGAGTCTTATGGATCTGCCCTCTTTTCATTGAATTTTTCCCATCTTCAACTTTTGAACTAGGGCCCCATGTTTATTCCTCCTAACAACTCATTACTCCTTTAATGATGATTGTACATGAGGGCTTCTATCACTGCATACTGCGTAGGAAACCAATGTTCACAATTTCATTTGTGAATAATGCTCCCATCTTTCATATCTACCCACTTTCCAACCTTCTTCCACTTTTGAAGATTGCTCCTAGGGACTCCAAAACTACCCTAACTCTGTCATAAATCAATTGCTTCTTTCAATCTCCTTAGTGCGATCAAATTTTCCCACATACAGTCACTACTTGACTGATCTAGGGCTACAAACATATTTTCCTCTATTTTGTAGTTTGTTCCTCAAATTGCACAGTTCTAGGACCCACATAACTGCCCTCATCTAGGGCTTCTTCATGCTTCTACCTAACAATTATTTGACTCCTCAAAATCATTGTTCTTGAGGACCAACCTTACTATTGGTCAAACCTATGAACAGTCCTCCAAAAACACTTATTCCACACAATCCTTTAACCCTCTTCTCTGTTCAATTTCTTCTGCATTAAATCACCCTTAAAGATGTTTCAGCCTCACCAAGTATTAACACCATAGTAGTGGTCTTAATCTCAAGGATACACCACCAAACTAGCTTCTCATCTAGGGACTCAGCCCTTCCCTTTAGATATGAACCAAAGCTCCACATCTAAGACTACTTGAATAGAGATAAATGGTTAACCCTAATATAGGGTATATATACACTATTATTCATAAACCTTATGAACAACCCTCCACCCCACATTCCTCTTCCTTGAAGATGCTACAACTGAGTACAATCATGGATCGTCCCTTTCTATGCACACCTACAAGATTATTGGCCCTTATTCTCTCTTGCAGCAGTCCTCAAACATTACGTATAGGATTCTCTTTACCTTCACTCCCATCTATCATGAAATTGGCCCTTTTATCTCCTACTTGGCCTTATGATTTGGGAGTTTTTACCCTCCAATCTGAAGTAAAACTCGGCCCTACACAGATCTATTGCACATAGAACCAGACCCGAATTCACTGACATGATCCATGCTAGGGTGCATTAATCTTAGCCATAGAACCACAACTATTATTCCTCCCTCGTCCTGCATTAGATCATGAGACAAGACAAAACAACCATGTCTTTTTCTGCTCCTTATCCAAATTAGGCCTGAGATAAGTGGCCTCCTTATCCTTATCTTTGTCTTCGCTTAAGAGGAATACCCTTGCAGATTAGCTCATGGCCTTTTCTTGCGGCAAAAGCTAACCAGCTTGCCATAGGGCATTAAATGCCCGTATGGAGCCCCCTTTACCATGCATCCCCATGCCTTTCCATCTCGCATCCATCGTTTCTCGGGGAGCTCGATCGCCCATCGCATCAAACTTTTTCCAGGAACTGGTGACCCACCACCTCCGAGCTAGCAACCGCTATGCTGGCGCATTTTCAAATGAACGCTCATGCCAAAGAACCATTTGCTCCATTTGCGCTCCCGTCGAAGGTCCTCTGCAACCCCTCTCGAGCATACACAGCATCCCGCTCACGGTGCTGGCTCACCTCGCAGGTCCGCTCACGGTGCTGAATCGGCAAGCTGTCTCCAATTCTGTGTATGTTTTCACTGCTTATGGCATCTCTTAGTTAGTTTGTTTCTATATTTTTTTCAACTGTGTAACATTAATATTAGCGTCATAATATAAAAGATTACCAATAATAATTACACGAAGCCATCGCGTGAATCTGTATGCAGGCTGAAAGAGATTGAGAGTAGTTGTTAGAATTTTGAAAGCTATTAAAGCAATTATACTATAATCATCACAGCTAAAACGCTTCGGCAAGAGCATATAAAATGTTTTTTTAGTTGGCTGGGTAAAAAAAGAAATTTATATTAACAGGCTCAGCCATGCATAGAGATTGGGGTGATCTTCCGCGCATATGAAGAACCAATTTATTTTCTTTCTGTGTATGTTTTCACTGCTTATGGCATCTCTTAGTTTGTATTTATACCTCTTTTCTTTTGCAAATCTGAAACATTAACATTAATATTCTTTTTGGCTGGGAAGAAAGAAAGAAATTTATATTAAAAGGACCAATAATGCGCAGAGGTTTCATATATATAAAAATCTGAGGTTTCATATTAACATTAATATTCTTTTTGGCTGGGAAGAAAGAAAGAAATTTATATTAAAAGGACCAATAATGCGCAGAGGTTTCATATATATAAAATCTGAGCGGGGATACAAAATCTTGATAAGCTCCCTTGTTTGCTGGCTCTCCCTGCATCTTTCTAGCTGTGTGAAATCACTTCTTTAGCTTTCTGCCAATGTGTTCCACTTATTCCAAGGTCTCTTGTATGGCTTTAGTTTATTTATTCTTTCATTTGGCTTCTAGGTGTACAGCCAAACCCATGGATTAATTTGCTTATGAACTTCTTGCTTCTTGGTGATTTGTGCCTGCCTGGCCTAGGCCTAGACTGCCCTGGATCCTGCAGTTCCAGGCATACTACCCTCTAACATCGTGATATAAAATGTTGACAAATTAGAGAGTATTCTTCAGGCAATATTTCCAACATTGCTCTGCATGTATTAGGTAGCCCTGTTTCACACTGGTCATTAGACTAATATAAGCTGATAAATGTAGGAATTTGCAATGATATCTGTTATACTAATCTTTAAAACAAATTTAAATGATTTTTTTTTTTGAACAAAAACAAATTTTCCATTTAGACTACTAAATTTTACTTTGGCACCCAGCCATACTTGTAAACATGAGACTATTACCAAGAGACATTTTTTTGAGAAGTGTGCTTGCTAAAACTTCCTACCTTTCCATCTGACAATATTAATTGAGCACCCATTTTATTCTTTCCCTTGTCTCTACATGGTACAAATTCACACAAACATCTGTCGAAAGCATACTATAACTTTCAATACTATTGTCTTTGCGAAAAATTGTTGTTAGAACATGTGAACAGAGCATTTTACTATTCTTGAGAGATGTAGTTGTGTTCTGCCTTGGCTGGACTGTATCTAGGGTTTCATTCAGTGATCATTTAAAGATGCATAGGAGTGTTCTCTCTATTTGGATATTGCCTCTTGTTGATGGAGATCTGGATAAGCATAGGAGTGTTCTCTCTATTTGGAACCCTCCACCCAATGCAATCCCTCTTTCAAGATGTGAGCAGTAGCTCTAGAAAACACTAACAGTCAACTGTAATCGGAATTGCTGGATGTAACAGGAAAAACCATTTTCCAGGGTTTCTTTAGTCAATCTTACTAAAAGATGATATTTTGAAATCCTTAGAATCCTTGATAGCATGACAAGGTTTGTCTTAAATGGTTCATTTCTTCTTGTCATGCTACATCCTCATTTTCATGAGCATGCGTGCATTATTAACATGAGCGTGCATTATTAACTCGTTATGCTAATGGAAAAATAAATATGCTCTCTTTATGCCCAAAGTCTTATCACTGATATTTTTTGTGTTGTTTTTCAAGGATGTGCATTCAAACTTGAGGTAGAATAAAAATAATCAATTTCAATCAGGATATTTTATCATATTAAAGTATTCTAACATGAATCTATTTTCTTGTTGTCATTATGCAGTGCTTCTAAGCTCACAGAATGGTGGAAAAGTGGACACTGTGCATTGAAGTATCATGCCGCCCAAATCAGGGTCGAGCATCTTTAAAATTTGTCCTTCACAATGGGGCAAAAAATCATGTGGTTTATAGAATATGGGAAGTGCAGGGAAAGACAACCAATAACGAAGCATACTACATTACACTTATTGTAGGGTTAAAAGAGGCAAAACACAATGGGCTCAATTACATAACAGTATTGACAAACTCAGATTTAATGTGTAATCACATGGAAGGCATCTACAACGTTCGCGCAGACAATTTGAAGCCCCTCTACAGAGGCAAAAATCTGGACTGATCGATTTAATTCTTTTATGATAAAGCAACTTGCAAATATCCATAAAAAGTCTACTGATCTAATGGTTGGAGCAATCTCAAGTGTAGATGTAGGTGCCAGAGATGATTTAGCATCACCTTTCATTCCATTGGCAAACATTGTTCAGCATCAGTATAGGTCTCGACTATGTGTATACACTATGGTTGTCATTTTTCTTGGGATTCTCATACCGTGGTTCTTTCACTAAAGAACCCGTTAATGTACTTTTTTTTTGTTTTGCAATATCATTCACCTTAAATGTCTACTCATGTTATAACTGCATTCATGTGTTCAGTTATATACATTATATTTGAGGTGAACTAATTATTCTTAACCTACCAGTGGTTCAGCAAAGATTATTGTAGCTCCGTTTGAATTTCATTTTAATTTCAAGTTTTAGATGTTGCCTCTTTAATACTGTCTTGAATTCCACCTGGATGGATGCCATGGGAATAAATGAAAGTAACAAAATAGGGTTATTTACATCTAGTTTGTTGGTTTTCACAACATTTAAGAAGTATAAGTCACTTCTGATGCAAACCCTAGCTATATCCATATCTATATGATGACAAGCCGGAAATAGTTGATGCATGATCTAATGTGAGATGAAGAAGCTCATACCATGAAACCCTCCTAGGAAAATTGATGCATAATAATGACAAACTCTAACCTAGTATGAAGTAAATTTTCTTAGGTACATGGTTTGCCCCAGAATGATGCAATGTACGCATATATAAATGAAGCCCTAGATGCCCATGATGCCTTTGAAGATGCCCTAATCCTAATAAATAAAGAACACAAGTGAAGAAACGCTCATCTTTCAAAATTGCCTAAAAGATTAAAAATATGGAAGCCCTAAACATTGTCGAAAACATAATGATAAAATCCTAAAGTATGCCACAGATAAAATAATGATTACAGTTCAAAAAATATAATTTTACTTATGGAATACTAATCTTAATTAAGGATGAAAATGACACCATCTTGTAGAGGACACTTTCCCCTTTTGAATGAGCTATTACTCTCTTTCTAACTCCTCTTATATTGAGAGAAATTGAATTTATAAATTAGAAAAATCAGTATTGGTAAATTGAATTAAGTAGGCTCATGTTCCTTGGCCAAGTGACGTGTCATTTCATTAAAGGTAAAAAACTAGTATAAATATAAGCTGGAACTGGTCATTCCTCCCATCAACCTCAGTGAAGAACATCACAAGAAGACAGATAAGAGGGATACAAGCATGACATAAGCCGAGGAGATAAAAGCGAATATTTTTTTGGGAAAATACTATTATGCTCCTTTCAAACTAGGACTTGTTGTTAGAAGCTCACATAAAGAATTGCAATAATATATGTGAGGCTCATAACCTTGAGAGAAATCAGTTTTATAGGCCTGAATCTCAAGATCAAAATCCATGAGAAGCCTAGATTGGCACGAGAAATAGAAGCTCTGATAAGCCACTGTGATACCCTCAAATAGGCCTAATCAAGCTTGGACTGTGGAATTGTAGAAATGTGACATATCTCAGACAGTGGAAAGTATATAAGCTCATATGTTAACCTCAATTCATGTGATCAGTTTCCTATTGAAGAGCTCAGATTTGTTGTGAAGACTACGTTAAAACTCAGACGTGCTATAGCCTTGGGCAATTCCTGTGGTCAATGTTTTGTGAAGGATCATCACATTCAGATTGGAAAAACTATGAATAACTCGGACCAGTGATATTACACATTGGAAAATGGACAATTAACTAATTGGCAGCTCGGACCAACTAAAGAGTTGATTCTTCGAATATGAACCTTGTATAGAGCTTGAACATAACCTTCTTCTTATTGAAATTGAATACCTTGAAAATCAAGAGATTGACTGAATATGCAACCTAAGTCTCCTTGTTGCATCTTCCTTCATGAATTTATGCATCGAACTATCCAATATTACAAGAACTGGCCCTCTGTTGATATTTTCCTGCACAAAGCTTAGTTTCATCACATCCTCATTTTGTGTTGTTACCAAACTTGACTCCACGATAATACTCAAAACCTACATCACTCCCACCAATGGGTTGTCCACTTGCTCAATGGAATCCATCCTCTGTGTGAACATGCAATTCTTTGCATATTGCTCTTTCACGCAGATCCAACATGGTCCAACTTCTTCTCTTTTTGCTGCATCTATAGTATTGCCATACTCATAATTACCCCTTAGTCTACCCTTACCTTCACTCTTGGAATCTAGGAGTTTATTTGCTTCCATGGTAGATATTGTAAGAGTCTTAACTCCGTGTCTTGATAGTTCATTATGTGTCATTGATTTCAATAATCATAAAGTGGAATATTTGGTCCTTATCTGATATCTCTTTGATTTGCAACATGAGATAACTCCTTGATGTATTTGAAAATTGGGCAGACTAGGGATCAAACTCAGGACCTAGCCTTGGGCCGAGAATCCTTGCCTCTTCAATATAAAGGTGTAGATTGCTAGCTCTAACACCCTTTTTTTGAGCCAAAAATTTTGGCCTCCTAGCCATTTCCAACCAAAAAATGGACAGGCTAGGAATTGGACCTAGGACTTGCTCTCCGCTGGTGGATTGCTCTACAACTGAGCTACATGCCCTTTCAAGAAAGGTATCCTTATCAGTTCACTCTAAAGGTGTGGATCGTTTCATATTATTTTGCACTCTAAAAGAAGTTTGACCCCAATGAAATTTGATCCCTCCGACGAAATTTGATCCCTCTTGACTCATGGTAGATCACAAATTAGATGGATCTAGGCTGATATATCAAAAACCCTAGGCTACAAGTCCTTTGTAGGCTGCTCCTAAGGCACACTATTCCTTGTCTAGTATAACTGAGTCTTGTCCTTAGCCTGAGTATCTTTGGTAAGCCTATTCAATTGTCACCTTGGAATCCTAGACCAAGAATATCCTTTAGGTGACCTGAACTGGGAAGCCTTCCATGTGGTGAAATCACACTAAAGAGCAGGAGGTGGATTGCTGAGGTGACAATGGCATCCACCTCATTGTTGTGTCTTGATCTGGCTTTTGCCTTGTGAGGCATCTCACAATACCTGGTAGATTTTGAGGAAACAATACCTGGTAGATTTTGAGGCAACAGTCCCACCGCATAAACTTTAACTAGGACAATCCAACTAGTAATCCATCTAGAAAAGCATTTCCAAAGTTATAAAATAAATGCATAACTTATAAGCCACAAATTCCCCTATGGAATTTCTTGCCATAGCCTTATTTTATAAAAATACAAAATCAATGTTTTCCCTTTTATGCTAGCCTCTTAAATTGTAGAGCAAACAAGAGGATTATACCAATTATCATTAGCCCCTATTAAAATTTGAACCAGTTAACAGAATCAGAGTAGTAAATCAGATTTTTGAATGGATTTCCAGCCTTTCAAAATGTATTGCAAATACAATCCTTAGGTGCTGATGTACATGCAATGTATGACTAGTTTTCTGTGGCCTGCTTGCCCACTAACACTACCGGTATCCTTTACATAAGATGTTCCAAAAACTTGAATATCTAATTGAGTTCTATATCAAAATATGTCATCATCAGTTGACATGTTACAGATCACCAACCAAATAAGATTAGAAGTCTAAAAGGTCATAAGACCTTGAGTAAAATCCTTAGGTGCTGATGCACATACAATGTATGACTAGTTTTCTGTGGCCTACATGCCCACTACCATTACTAGTATCCTTTACATAAGCTGTTCCAAAACCTTAAATATCTAACTGAGTTCTAATCAAAGTATGTCAGCATCAGTTGACATGTTACAGATCACCAGCCAAATAAGATCAGAAGTCTAAAAGGTAACAAGACCTTGAGGAAACTAGATGCCCCTCAGTAAATTCATCTAAAACAAGAAAACTTTGAGCCAAATGCAAAGCTTCCTTAGTGAATTGGTAAAATTGTTCAGTTCTTTGAATATAAGTAAAACTAATCATCTGATAATGACCAGAGGTATCCTCCAAATGTATTCCCAACTCTAAAGGGCTCAAACTGTGGACCTGGATGTGATTGTTCATCCTTTTGATAGCCATATCAGAGTCCCCAAAAACCTGTAGTTGCACTATATTTTTCTCTGTAGCTCACTGTAATAGGAAAAATAATGTTCTAAATTCAGCTTGATTTTTAATACCAATATCCATATATGCCTTATTAGTGAATTTCTGATCCTTAGTAGTAAATAACGCAATACCCAGACTATAGAAGTGTTATGGACCCTGGCAAGCCCCATCAAAGAAGCTCCACGCGTAATCTTTGTTCATAATCATATGACTGGGTTTTGGCTTTATACTAGGCTTATAAGAAGAAAACGGTGAAATCACTTGTAATAAAACTTTGAAAGTGGGCACTTAGACATCCGCAAAAAACCTGGCATTCCTCACTGACCAGATTCCCCAAGTAATCAAGTATGGAAGTGTTATATTTTCCTTCAGCTCTCTTCTATTAAAGTGCTCTTGACAGAAATCTTCCAGGATCAATTTATCCCACAAATGCTGAAGTGAGGTCTGATGTTCAACTTCTTTCCACACCTGTATTGATTAAGGGCATAGTAAAAATAAATGTAAGGAAGTTCCTTCATTACTTCTACCAAGGATGCAAAAGCTCGAAGTACCTTTCATGATAATATCTTTCAAGGAAAATCAAAGTCGATTTGTGGCCACTTCAATCATGGACATTTGTTCCACATTCCTGCATGTTTCCCATTGTTTCCAGGGCAGATTTGCATAAGATAGGGCACTGCACTAAAAGTATGTGGCTGTGGGTTTTGTTCAGAAGTTCGAGTGTTCTTTTGAGGATATATATCAAGATATGGGGCACTCCTTTGAAGACCAAACACAATATCTACAACAAGAAATTGGGCGTGCTTGTGATGGGAGTTATAACCAGCAGCAGCGATAACTTAACAGCAGAGGAAAGGTGTTGATTTGATGCTACTTTTGGGCCTGTCCACATTCATTTATGACAGCAGAGGAAGGCATGGTACTTGAGATGGTTATTTCAATTATTTTTGGATCTACAGTCCTGCTGGTATAAATAGTTACAACCAGCATTAGACGTTCATGAGGGAGTTAACTTCACTGATTACATGAAGGGCACCCTCAATGAGGAGTTACATTAGGGTGACCTGTTGGAAATTCATTATTTACTTGAGTTATGCCAGCCAGGAGGGTAGACTCCTTGGTTGTTACTTTAGATCTGATAGCATTTAAATATGAGCAATATTTTAATTGAGTGACAAAGGCATTTCTCAACTAGTTGTAAAAGAAGAACATAAATGCATACTTAATAAAGCTTATGACAATATAGTTTTGTGCTAGTGTCATAAAGGAGTTTCTGTGATGTGGGAAACAACTTCAGTTGCTGTAGCTTGGAAAACAACTATCGCAAGTTTTATCACTGCTTAATGATCACCAGAAAGTCCCCCAAGGCATGATTAGTATTTGTATTGAGGGAATTAAAATATAAAACTCTTTTAATAAGAAAGTTCGATTCATTGTTTGAGAAAGGCATGGAGAATTTGCTTGTGTGTATTTACATGGGTCTGGAATGTGCATGGAAATAATCTTGGATATTTGATGAGGAGCTCTACTGATTTGTGGGTGTTGTAGTCTACACATTGTAAGGGGTGTTTTTTTGTGGCCTCATGAGATTCTTGAATGTTAGTTTAATGGTTATATCATGTTTTTATTATAAAGTATTGATGTTTTGTATTGATTTAATAGTTGATTGGTTATAAATTAATTTTTAAATGATTGTAAAATAAAAATGTTTTAATTGAATATATATAAATAGTTACCCTACGTAACTACTTTTTTGTAAAGTCATGCACAGCCTAAACATTAGTCCATGGAACTGACTATTAGGTAGAATTTTTCAGATACCTTGGTTTATTATTCCCTAGAAGTTGTATCTTTTCCTACTGGTTTTTTGCATCCTAACATTCTGGAATTTATGTTTGGGGAAAGAGTATGGTGACATGGTCCATTCTTTTGTGTAGGTTAAAACTGCAATTTATTAAGGGCATTTGGTTTGATGCAATCAAAATAAAGGAATGAGTAGCATTTTTAGAAGAGCACAGAGGATACTTTACCTTCAACAATAGCATTAATAGGCGAGTCCTTAAATAGCATTCTTGGACTCTATCATGCAAACTTCTCAGATGATATTCAGCATTATACATAATTGTTTCTATTTGGATCTTCTCTGAGATGGACTTTTTAAATTGTTCAAGAAAGGCATTCCCTGCTTCGATCAACTGTTTTCTACTTTATAACAAAGAGTTGCTTCAGCGATTTTAAATTAGTTGTATCCTATTAAACTATGTTACTATTTTAAACTACCTGTATCCTATTAAACTATATTAATTATTTTTAAAAACTTTATTATTAATAAATTTAATATTTTTTCATAGAAATTTGAACTTTCAATCATTCTTGTGTGGAAAGTTTGCTATTGGATGCATGATAGTTAAACAAGGCACTAAGAATCCCATTTATTGCATCAAATCTCAAATCCCTTTGATGTTTATAAACCTGTAGTATTTATTTCTAATGCACAATTCTATTATCTCTATATATTAAATAAAACAATATTTCATATTCAGAAATGCCTGATGGTGGCTATGGATCGTTGTTCAATTCCCAAATGGTGTTTAGATTGGATATTTTTACACAACATGAAGTTTACGGAATTCATTTGATAATGAAATTCTATTAAGAATAATGACATTGAGATTTTTACTTGAAAATTTAAAGAATGCAAATGCACGATACTCAATTATGTATTCTTTTTTCCTTGGGCCTTTTGATCCATTCTTCTTGCTTATTCTACTTATACTCAATGAGATAGTGAAACAAATTGCTTAGAGCTCCACCTCTGATCTATTATTGGATACCCCAGATGGTTAGATCTTTGGTTTCGTGGATGAAGTGTCCATGTAGACAATTGAGAGGGGTGGAGGAGTGGGGGTTGTGTGCACTGTACAATTCCATTGCTGCGATGGAGAAATATCACAGGAAGATGAAGCATTGCAATTTAAGAGGGAAGCCAAATGGTTGGAAGTCCGGTATATATTTACAATAGAAACTGTTGTAACTTAAATGAAATTGTACTTTACTAACAGGTGACTTGATAGAGAGCATAGGTAGAAGTGACATGAGTGTTGTTAATAGTTTACTTGTATAAACGGGGTCTTTTCCTTGTATTGTTTCTTCAGAGTACAAATCATTTTTCATATTTCTTAAGAGGATATCAAAGTCCCTGTTGTCTTTGCTTTGCACTGATAAGGTTTTCGTTGCCTGGCCGCTACTAGTTGTGTATAGTAGAGTAGCTATTTGTCATAGGGTATTGCAAGGCCTAGAGGAGGCAAGTTGCTTAAGGAAGTGTGAGTGTCGGTATCTTCATCCCTCCATCAGTGTTAGTTTCGGTAACCTCATCCCTCCATCAGTGATCAAATTTCTCTTTTTGCATGCATTTTAGGTGTCCCTTCCGATCAACTACATTCCATTAGGTCATGGATCAACTGATGGTAGTGGTTCATTGTCAAATTTCCTTCATGGTCTTTACCTGCTAGCCTATTTTCACATGTTCAGGTCATTTACAGTCATTTTTTGTCATTACATTTGCAAAAGCCATTTTTAGGGTTTTAGGTCTCATTAGATCTAGGGTTTGTCACCATGGTCAGCAAAACCTCAATAAAGGGTCAGCAAGCACATGAGGAGGTCTAATAAGTTCTCAAAATCAAAATTTCAATGATGTTATGCTCAATAAGTGGTTTTTACCTCAAAACTATGTTTTGAGGTAAAACAGAGTTTTTATGTTCTATGTATAAAAATTTTATGTAATTTCAATTTTTTCTATATGTAATAAGTTCAAACCTGTTGCCCTTGCTCACCTTGCCAACTCCAGTCACTGCAAACAAAAACACAAGCATCAATGCATCAATTTATCAAATGATTAAGAAAAGTCAATTTCAATGGAAAAACAGAGTTCAAGCTTTGGTGAAAGCTTTGAAATATTTCCGGGTATATATTATGCAATCTCATATTCTTGCTTATGTCCCTAATGCAGCCGCCAAAGATGTTTTGGTACAAACAAATCCGGAAGGGATGCGAGGAAAATGGATCGTAGCTTTGTTAGAATATGACTTGGAGATAAAGCCAACAAAGCTCATCAAGGGACAGGGTCTAGCAAAACTGATGGCGGAGTCTAATTTGCATGCCTTGGACATAAACTTGATTGTTTCTATGTCTGAAGAAGATGAAGACAGTTCACTCGTTTAGGTATCTGAAATTTTCCTCCATTCTCCTTGGTATTCAGATATTGTATATCTGCCCCAACACCTTTCACCGCCACCGAGGATGGCTAAAAATAAAATTAGAACTCTGAAACTAAAGGCTGCCAAATTTTGTATTATGAATAATGCATTGTATTGGAAAGATCCCGCAGGTATGTTGCTAAATTGTTTGGTTAAGGAGGAAGCAAAACAGGTCATGGATGATTTTCACAAGGGAGACTGTGGAGGTCACTTATTTTGGAAGATGACGGCTAATAAAATTTTGAGAGCGGGGTACTATTGGCCTACCCTCTTTGCTGATGTTTATAAAACTGTTACAAGCTGTCACGAATGTCAGATTTTTCAGGGAAGGAGAAAATTGCAGCCTCTACCTCTCAAGCCAGTTGAAGTAAGTGCTCCGTTTCAGCAGTGGGGCCTAGATTTTATTGGAGAGATTCATCCTACATCTTCAGCTCAGCACAAGCCGATCTTAACAACGACGGATTATTTTACAAAATGGATTGAGGCGATCCCCACTCGGCAGGCCACAGATGCGGTAATAATTCAGTTTCTTGAAAATAATATTTTGTCACGTTTTGGTTGTCCTAACAAGCTGATTACAGATAACGCAACAGCTTTCAAGTCCAAAAAGATGATTGATTTTTGTAGCAAATAACAAATTACCTTGGGGCATTCTACTGCATACTATCCACAAGGTAATGGATTGGTTGAATCTTCGAACAAATCATTGGTTAACATCATAAAAAAGTTGTTGGAAACAAACAAAAAGAGATGGCACAAGAAATTGGTTAATGCACTATGGGCAGATAGAGTAAGTCATAAGAAGTCAATCGGCATGTCTCCATTTGAAATAGTATATAGTATTGACATGGTGTTCCCGACATCTCTCAATCCCGATTGTAAAACTTCTACAGGAAGCTGGTAGCAAGGAGGATCATCTCCAGAGAAGAATAAGCCAAATGATCCATTTACAGCAAACAACATAGGAGGTTTTTCATAATACCTTCAGGCTACAAGAGAGAATTAAGAAAATCTATGATCGCAAGGCAAAGGCAGATAAGTTTCAAATTGAAGGCATAGTGTTAAAGTGGGATGCCAGAAACGAGGACAAAGGCAAGCACGAGAAGTTCGAGAATCTGTGGAAGGGACCATATAGAATTGTTGCGTATCAAGGTCAAAATGCTTTTCTCCTCAAAGAAATGAACGGGGAAGATTGTCTAAAAGGGTCGGTCAATGGTCAGCTGTTGAAACGGTATTATCTTTGAGAAGTTTTATGTTGTCATAATTTATCATTGTACATACCATTTTATTTCCTTCATTGCAAAGTGTGTACTGTCGTCATTCATTCAGTTTGGGGCCCGAAGTGAAGGTTATAAAACTGAAGGTCTGATTTCAATTTTTGGTTATTTAGTGTGGGTTGTTTGAGTCATTTTTCAGTCATGTAATTGAGTCAGTTTTCAAGTCAAGATATTGGTTTTAGTTTGCTGAAGTTATTGACTCCATTTTGCCCAATGGAAGAGGCATTGGTCTGCTTTCCAGAGATCTGTAGTTCTTGGCACCTCCTAGGAGCTACCATCCCCATTGGAGCCAATGTTAGTGTCGGTATCTTCATCCCTCCATCAGCGTTATTGTCGGTATCTTCATCCCTCCATCAGTGATCAAATTTCTCTTTTTGCATGCATTTTAGGTGTCCCTTCTGATCAGCTGCATTCCATTAGGTCATGGATCAACTGATGGTAGTGGTACATTGTCAAATTTCCCTCATGTTCTTTACCTGCTGGCCTATTTTCACATGTTCAGGTCATTTACAGTGATATTTTGTCATTACCTTTGCAAAAGCCATTTTTAGGGTTTTAGGTCTCATTAGGTCTAGGGTTTGTCACCATGGTTAGCAAAACCTCAATAAAGGGTCAGCAAGCACATAAGGAGGTCTAATAAGTTCTCAAAATCAAAATTTCAATGATGTTATGCTCAATAAGCGGTTTTTACCTCAAAACTCTGTTTTGAGGTAAAACATCGTTTTTATGTTCTCTCTAAAAAAAAAAAAAAAAAAAAAAAAAAAAAAAAAAAAAATTAATAATAATAATAATAATAATAATAAAAATATATATATATATATATGTAATTTCAATTTTTTCTATATGTAATAAGTTCAGAGCTGCTACCCTTGCTCACCTTGCCAACTCCAGCCACTGCAGACAAAAACACAAGCATCAATGCATCAATTTATCAAATGATTAAGAAAAGTCAATTTCAATGGAAAAACAGAGTTCAAGACCAAAAGTGACTTTGACATTAGAAAAGTGGGTTTGAGATGAGTAAAAATTTAAAGTAATTCATATTTAAAGTGAAAGGGGTCCTCTTTATCATTTCATTGTGCAAGATACCCTTGGAGAGCAAAAAATCGAGATTTGGAGGCAAATTGAGCAAAGAAAGTAAAAACCCTATTTTCCAAGCAAATTTGTCTGGCGCTGCGCATCAGAGGAAGTGCATTGCACATCAGGTAGGTACTGCGAGGCAGTGCACTGCGCATCAGGCAAGTGCTACGTATCAGAGGCAAACCTGCAGTGTTATTTTGAACTGGCGCTGTGCATTGGGTCCAGTGTGCTGCGCATTAGTCCAGATCTTCCTCAATCACTCCAAATCGTGCCATAACCCTCAAATTTGCTACATTTGCATTCTACAAGTAAGTAAACAACGTCCTATAGCTGAATTTGAGTTCACTCTTGTGTTTTTCATAAATTTTGCATGAGGAAAATGAAACCCTAGCTTCTCTTCATTGTTTTCCATTCTATTGTGCAATTTTCGTTTCATCATCACAAAAACATCATTAAACCCCTTTTCACTCTTTTATTACTCTAAAACACTCCATTTATCCCATTTTCCCAATATCCCACTCCCCTAAAGAAACTAATTCCCTCATCAAACCCTAAATCCCTCACTAAACCCTAATTTCCAAAAACTATTCCCTTCATTCCCCAATTCCATTTCCCAAGAGTAAAATCTCTTCATACTCATCACTATTGTCCTCCTTTATCGCCATTTTTCATCATACCTTCATCACATCATCTTCCTAAGACAAGCATTATGGCAAGAAACAATGACTCAAGCTATGAAGAAGAAACACAAAGTGATAGTTCAAGGGATAGGAATGTACAACCTAGGAGACCTCACAAGGGTGGGAAGATAATCAGAGAGGAGCCTATTAGCATTGTTGAACTTCTTGCATGCCCTCTTACCACCACTTGTTTCAGATACCAATCTTGCTTTGAGTTCTATGAGATATTTCAGAGGGTTAAGTATCATCATGAATTAGCTAGGCAATTTGTCATCAACATGGAGGACAATATGGTACAGCTTGCTGGCATCAATTTCACTCTTTCACCAGCCATTATTGCATAAGTAACTAGGATGCCAAATGTGGGGGAAAGATGGAACAAAATATAGAATATCAGTAAACAAAACTATGAACCCTACATTAAAGCCAAATATCATAGTAAATTGGGTAAGGTGTTTCCTTTCAAGTTTTTGGAGGACTGGTATGTGCCACTAATGAAACTCATCATTAAATATTTCACATGTGAGGGAAGGTTTTCCAGACTCTATGCTTATCATATCAGATTGCTTATGCATTTTGTAA
The DNA here is from genome assembly GCA_000404065.3 of Pinus taeda. Lineage (NCBI taxonomy): Eukaryota > Viridiplantae > Streptophyta > Pinopsida > Pinales > Pinaceae > Pinus > Pinus taeda. The sequence continues at coordinate 75,764 of APFE031630897.1, forward strand.
AGACTCTGAACACCACATATCTCCACAATGTTATGATATTGTCCACTTTGGGCTTAAGCCCTCATGGATTTGATTTTGGACTTACCCCAAAAGGCCTCATACCAATGGAGATATTTGTCCATCCTTATATACCCATGATCCTCCCCACTTCTAGTCAATGTGGGACTTTGGTCGTATACCCAACAATCCTCCCCTCGAACAAAGGACCATCGAGCCTCCCCTCAAACGATTATCCATCCGTCCACTCTCTACCAACCAGGATTCTCCGCTCCAATGCGTTGGAAGCACACGCCTTACATGGAACACCACCTGCCTCGAGAGCTTGCTCTATCCCAGGTCAACTCCTCTTCACCGTGTTGGGACCAGGACACG
>APFE031630897.1:77934-99571 GCA_000404065.3 Pinus taeda
GATCTATATGAAAGTGAAGTGGAAAGTGAATCTGTGAAGGGTGATCTCTCGAGCGCTTGATCAGATCTGGGTATCCGTCTAACTGTAGCACACTGGTGATCTGCAAGTTCGGCCCAAATCTGATGTACGCAGGTGTTTAACGGCGCCTCTGCATAGGTACGCAGAGCAGAAGAAGGGTGACTGTGTGGGTACGCAGAGCAGAAACAGGCGAACTGCGTGGGTGCGCAGAGTAGCAGTGGTTCAGGTGCGTACGCACAGTAAACGTACGCGGCGCGATAGTCTTTTTGGGTGCGTGCCTACTGTGACAGTACGCGGTGCAATAGTGCATTTGGGTGCATACTGTACGCAGCGCAGTAGAAGAAGCAGTGCGTGGTCACGCAGTGCAGCAGAAGGAACTCTGCGGGTATACGCAGATAAGCAGAGGGTGAAGTGCGTAGTGACGCAGGCCAAAGAAAGGGAAGCTGCGTATCTATCTCATGACTATCTGTTGACTGAATTTTTCTGATGATAAGGTGTTCTGGGTTTAGTTCTGTGTTGTTGATCTGGTTATTGCTGTTGACTGTGAAATATACATGTACTTGATGATCATTTGATGTATATGGATCCAGTTTGAAAATTTATGAAAAGTGTTCCTTGAAAAGAAGTAGGGGGTTGTAGCTCCCTTCCAGGAGAGACTGGAAAACAAGAGAGAGTTGTAGCTCTCTGCAGGTTGCAGCCTGCGTACTAGTAAAGGACTGCACCAGTACAAGACCATTGTAAAAGGAGTTTCTAGTTTGAAAGAAGATAGAGACATATTGCAGCATGTGGTTTTCACCCACATTGGGTTTCCACCTTATATCTGGTGTTCTTTGATGTGACTGTCTGTTTTTCTTGTTCATGCTCATTATTTTATGGTACTGATATGCAAAATAATTCAAAGTGTAAATAAGGAAGATTTGGTAAAAGGACTAGATAATACTGATTCACCCCCCCTCTCAGTATTATTTCCAACATGATTATCTCAAATATTCTTCAAATCCTCAAGAGTTTGAAGAGGAAATTCGAATTTGAAACTTAGACTCCAAATATGACTTTGTTGGAATCTTCAAATATGCCTATACACGTCACAAAACTCATCCAACTGTTATATATAAGTGAATACATGTTATTTTTCTAATATTTAACCATAAATTCACTCAAAATACTAAAATAATGCTTTGGAAAATAGTAATGATAAACCCATATATGATCATTAAAATGGTCTTAGTGTAAGGTTATCATATAGTGGAATATGGTTAAAAGTGAATGAAAAGATGATGAAAAGGATGGCATTTTGGAGACCCAACAAGATCTATAAAGGTGGTGTTCGTGAGGAAACATTGCTTTGTTTGCAGTCGACATTAACACATGTGTTGATCAGTGGTAGGATCCGGAGGGAGTTGATAGCTTCCTACAATATTCATTAAAGATAATTACTTTAAAGATTTATGTGACATTATTTCTGTTTAGATTGATTTATCTTTTTAGATTACTTTTTATTCTTACTACATGAGTAATTGGCTAACCTGATGCTTCTTTCACTGACTTCTTGAATGAGGGTGTGTTCAAGAAAGAAGATCCATCTTGAGGGCCATAAAGATGAAGATTGATGCAGGAAGAGTTAGCTCCAAGAGGGAGATCCTACAGGAAAATAAAGAAGCCACTCTCATATTTAGAGAAGAAAGACAGTTTCAACATATAATCAGGCACACTTTTATTATGTTTATTTACTTTTATATTGTTGCTCTTTCTCTTTTTTTGGGGTCAACAGGTACATCAGATGGATGTAAGGACCAAGTCCTCAACATTGAAATTGAGGAGGATGTAGAGTCATCCCATGATTAGAGTGGCATTTGAAAATAGACAAGAGCTTAGACCTCAAAGGAAGGATTGCAGTCTCCAAGGTTGATGAGGCTTCCTCTTTAGAGGGAGTAGACAATTAGATTGAATTGTAACCGTCAAATGAGATGTCGCAAGAAATATGTCCTTCATTCAAGGACCATTATAGATGACAAGATATTGCAATGTTAGAAAGTTCAACAATGATATTCTCTATGAGAAAGAGGACTACGATGATCCTATCCCCTGTTTCCAGATACACTATTATCATATGTATGTGATCTTGGCTTCCTCTAGACATAAGGAAGAAGCATTCTTAGAGATACATCAAAGCTTTGGGGTACATAAGAAAGAGAGTTATGATTACAAACTTAAGAAAGTCCCATATCGACTCAAGAAAACCTCTTGGGCTTGGTATGCTTGGATTGATGGACATCTTTTGCAAACTCTAACCTCTCTTCAAGGTTGAAGGTATTTCTTTAATATTTGGTTTTATGTGCTAATAATTTATTTCTGTCATGATCAGATCATCTCAGCATTTAGTACCAAAGGGAGCTGACCTTTAAGCCCAGGTGATCCACTTATTGAGATTAAAAGTGTAACAAAGAGATGATGAGGACTTCCTTGTCAAGGGAAGTTTGCTATCAGAAGCTTGGCATGATGGATTACATTAAGCAGTTATGAGACTCCTCTTCAGATTTGGTGGATCCCACAATGAGCAAGCAACTCGATAGATCCTTGCTTTGCAACATATGCCCTAAGCCAAATAGAACCTGGAGATTTATTTTGGGATGCTGCAAAGTTGGTATTGAGACACCTACATGATACAATCAGTCATGGATTGATGTTGTGACTGAAGAGACATGTTGATGCTAAGTGAAATAGGAGTGGTGTGAACAGGAAGAACATATTGAGGTGTTGCTTCAGTATGGGTATTGCCTTAATTTCCTGGATGAGCAAGTAGCAGACTCCCATTGCACTTAGTCCAAGCAGGGGTCGATCATATTGAGAGTAGTGTGGTTTTGATGGATCATTGAGGCTCCAAAATAGAGGGAGCAATGAGGCTCTACTACAGAGGGAGCAATGAGGTTCCGACAATGATTTGTTGCAGAATTGAAGCAGTGAGGCTTCAGTAGATGAGAAGGTTGCAGACATTCTCACAAATCCATTGAATTCTTTCGAGAGCAACTTGAAATGCAGGATAATGTATCCTTCCACTGAGCATATTCCATCCCCTGTCTTTATGACTATCCATGGATTTGGTGAAGGGGGATGTGCAGCGAGGCTCTCCATCCTCAAGAGGGAACACTATTGATCAAGAACACTGAGCATATTCCTTCTGCCATCTTTATGAATAGACACGGACTTGGTGAAGGGGGGTGAACATTTGTTCCTGGGTGTGAGGGTACTCCTTAAAGCCATGGACATGGCTAATTACATGCCCCAGTATGCATGTTACCTGCAAGTCACCTTCGCGTCATTATTGACCAAGGGCCACACTGAGGTGGTTAAGCTTGACGGTATTGCCATCCATCTGGCCAGTGGATGAGGAGACTTATGTGTGTGTGATATTTAACTAATGGCGAGCACGCGTACCATGGACTTGGTTATGGTAAATTGATCCCCCTCAGTATAGGATGCAGGTGTTCTACCACTTGATCGATGAGGATCAAGTTGAGAGAGGTTCAATCAATGGACATAGGGTGCGTTTGATCTCTACCAAGGTCATTTACGATTGTCGTGGACTTGGTTGTGGTAGATTGATCTCCCATAATTTCGATGTGGATCATTCTTCTTCTCCTTTGGATCGAGTCATCATTGTTCAGCTGAGATGAGGTCATGGAGCTTGACCTGGAGACCAATAGGGTGTGTGTGATCTTTACCAAAGTCATTTATGACTACCATGGACTTCGTTGTGGTAAATCAATCTCCCCTACCATATTAGTTGTGGATTATTATTCTTCTATGAGAAAATATAAGATTTTTTTATGACAAGACATGTACATCCGAGATGAAACACATGGTGCAGTTGGAAATTCATCCCTAGCTAATAGGAAGTGTTGAAATTTGGGGCATCTATGGGATGAATTTCCCTAAGAGAAACCCAATTACCACAAGGAAAATTCATCTTTCCCTAAGAGAATTTAATTTGGATAAAAGGAAAGCATTTTTTGGCACTCCTCTCATTATTATTTAATGTGACAATTGTTTGGGAAAGCATCTATGTTAGCTTCAATATCAAGGAATTTATTAGCAATTCGAATTTATATTTCCCCTCCAAGAATACAAGTCAGCCTCATAATATTCAAGTCAGCTTGCCCCAATGGTCGTGACCCTTCATATATGGAAACAACTATAAATAAGCACTTATTGTTAAATGTGAAAATTCATGACAGAAATGTACTATGCAGAAAATTGAATGGAACTTAACGTAATTTGCAGAAAATTGAATGGAAATTAATATAGTATGCACAAAGTTGAATGTACTTTGCATAAAACTAAATGTTCTATGATGTTGAAATTACTTAGAATGCAGATTTCTTCTTCTAAACTTTTCAGATCAACAATTGTAGATAGAACATAAACTTAAGAATCATATGAAGACGGTCAGCACAATTATAACACACTGAGAGTTAGGTCCAATGACCAAGGAAAAAACCACAAGAGGAAAACCCAAATGATTCTTCTTCTATTACATTTCTTCAATTGTTCAGCAAAGTACACACAGAGAGAGAGAAAGAGAATGAATAAAGTCACCAATGTTTGGTCAACTTGAAACTAAATTTCTCTTTCTCTTTGCATGAAGATCTCTTTCTCTTGATAAGATCTTGTCCTTAACACTTGCTCTAACTCTTCCCTTGCTCTTACTCTTCATTTTCTCTCATACTTCTCTTGCGCACACTCAACACTAGCTCTCCTTCTTCACAATGAACATGCTACTCTCAACTCTCACTTGTTCTTGCATAAATGGATGAAAAATTAGGAGTTACAAAATAAATTCATGTATTGAGCCAATAATAGACAAATTGAATTCTATGAGAGAGGATTTACTTGATGAGAAGTGTAACTCATCCCAATAATATAGAGAGAGATACACTTGTATTGAGGAGTTACTATTCGAATTATGGAGAGAGAGAGAGAGAGAGTTACACTTGGACATGAAAGAATATCTGGTGAGAATTACAAATTGAATTGAATGAGGGAGTTACAAGTGCATTTAATGAGGAAGAGTCACACTTTTTTCATACATTGAATTAGTGATGGAGAGTTACATTCTCTTAATTGTGGAGGTACTATTTTATTCCAAGAGAGAGGTTTGATTTTCCAAGTAAGATATTCTCAATTTAATTTACTTATTCCATGATAGAATTCATTTTTTTATTAATCCATTAATGGTAAATGACTTCAGACTATTTTATAAATAATAGTATCATAATAATAATAATATTTGTAAGGATAAATATATTAATTCTTGACTTGTATAATCATGATTGATTTGATTTTAAAGTGGATTCCATATGTCGAGATCATCCTTGATAATTGAGATATGACTTTCTATTTTTGGAAAGTCACTTCGAAATTGAGATGTGACTTACTATTTTTGGAAAGTCATATTCGAATTGTCAAAAATTAAATTTTATTATAGGTGGTTCAAACTGAACTAAAATATATAATTTCTTCTAGGAAAAATTCATCCCTAAGCTACCAAATTTTAACACTCCCTCTCAACTAGGAAGGAATTTCTTTCTGCATCAAAGAACTTTGCTTTCTCTAATCTCATTCATTCATCTCAACTCAACTTTGCTTTGAAACATCTATAAAAAAGAAGTCACAATATAAATAAGAATCATCCAATTAACCCAAATTTGGAAAGGAAAGGACCATCACATGTCACATAGACAAGGATTACACTCAACCAATTTTCATCTAAAAAAATTGGGTCATAGAACACAGACATCACATAGACAAAACTCAAACAAGTTACATAGATAAGAATCAAACACAACCAAGTTTCAAGTGGTGGAACACATGAATCCTAAACAAGTCACACAGATAAGCCTCACTACACCTATTGACTAGATAGGTGGCTCTTCCCATGTCCCAGACTGTGGGTTGGATGTATACTGAGGCGTACTCTTTTGGAACATAATACACAAGAGGTCCCTCATCCTTAGGAGCTTTCTAGCATCATTCACTAATATTATGAGGTTTGACAGGGGGGAAGGAAACTCTGTGTTCTCGATTAGTTGTGACCGCTTCCCAGAAGGGTCATGTCCATAAGTCTAAGATGCTCTCTAAAAACCAAGAACTTTCCTTTCGGTAAAGGCTTGGTAAGAATGCCATCTATCTAATCATCAATGGAGATGTGATGGAGCCTAACTGCACCTCTCTGCACCATATCCGGGATATAGTGATACTTGATCTCAATATGCTTGGACTTATCATGAAACACATGATTTTATGCAAGATGAATCCCACTCTTATTGTCATAATCCATAATGATTGTGTCTGGAACTTGCTCAAATAGTTCCCCAAAAAGATTTCTCATCCAGAATACCTCACAACGAACCATGCTAGCAGCAATGTACTCAGCTTCAACTATACTCTGTGCAACAGACTTCTCCTTCCTTCTCATCCAAGAGATCATGGTAGATTCCAAGCTAGAGAAACACCCATAAGTATTCTTTCTATCAGCAAAGTTATCATCCCAATCAACCTCAGTATATCCATGAAGTCTTACATTTTTAGAAGTGTATTTCAATCCTAGATTGATAGTTCTATGCAAGTATCTGAGTACATGTTTTACAACAATCCAGTGGGCATGAAAGATATCAATTATATATTGACTTAAAGTGTTTACAGAAAATCATATGGCACGACTAGTGTTTACCAAAAAAATCAAATCACCAATGAGTTGTCTATATTTTATGGGATTTTCCAAATTAGGTCCTGCAACTTTGCCACATAATTTATTAAAGTTCATTTCCATAGGATTATGCATGGACTTACATTCTACCATAGAAAATATTTCTAGAATCTTAACAACATATTTTCCTTAAGAAAGATAAATTTCACCAGGTCTTTGTCAAACCTCTAGACCCAAAAAGTAATGCATCAAACAAAGGTCTTTCATTTTAAATTCATAAGCTAACTCCCTCTTAAACTGGAGGATAAGAGGTTCTCTTCCTGTCAAGAATAAATCTTCAACATACCATACAAAAATAAAGGTATATCTTGGATTGTCTTGAAGTAGAGGTTTGGGTCTACATTGTTTCTTGTGAAACCAAGTTTTATCAGGTAGCTATCAATGCGAGCATACCAAACTCTTGGATATTGTCTCAGCACATATAAGATTTCTCCAGTCTACATACATGAGTTTCCCTATCATGCTCTTCAAATCTTTGTGGTTGTTCCACAAATACCTCTTCCTTCAGGAAGCCATGCAAGAAAGCAATTTTCACATCCATTTGGTGAACATTCCATCCTTGGCTAGCAGCTAAGGCAACAACAAATCAAATAGTAGTATATCGAGCTGCGGGTGCAAAAAAATCCTCCTAATTTATTCCCTCTTACTGAGAGAAACCTCTAGCTACAAATCTAGCCTTATATTTTTGAATACTACCATTTGCACCATGTTTAATAATAAACAACCATTTGGAAGTGAAAACAAATTTATCTTGAGGTCTAGGAACCACTTCCCAAACATCATTCTGGATGATGGATTTGTATTCTTCAGTGATGGCATCTTTCCAAACTTGTTCTTTTGCAACTTCTTGAAAGGTGCATGGTTTTGTTTAAATGATGTTTCTCATGGCAGCAACATACCCTTGAAACTAACTTCACTTCTTACTTTCTCTAAATGTTCCTCTTGGGGCAGCATGTTGTTCAACATCTTGCAAGGTATCTCACATGTGAAAATTCTAAAACTCAGAATCCTATTGCAGCAACTGGAAATTATTCTCGTAATTGTTAGTTAAATTTAATAATTTATTTATTGTTTCCTACAACAAATATTGAATAACTCACACTGCAACCTACACAAATAAAGCTATGGAAAAATAAACGTTAGAAGAAATGCTAGAACACACATAAAAATAACACAGTGATTTTTGGACAAATTTCCTCAGGAAAAACCCAACTTGGGGAGACCGGTGCAACAACTGAGGATTTTAATATTAAGCAGTAGTGGAATAATCTGAGTATAACTGGATGTCAAAACTGGAAATCCTCCAAAGAAATATAGACAAAAATCTAGAGAGAAATTTTCCTCACCCCATAGGCAATATCCCGACACAACTTGCCTTCATAATTTTGGCCTTCTAAGGCTCTGTGTCAGCATCTGCACTGCCCTGCATAGCTGGCTGGACGACTTTCCTCTAACTCAACTCTGATGAAGTTGTTATGTCTTTTGCTAATCAGAAAGATGCTTCTTTGGCAGTCCAGGTCTCCTTCCTGTCCTTTGGAACTGAAAACGCCAGTCTCTCCCAACAAATCGAATTTGCCTCTAGAGGCTACTGCGTTGCTCTGTGTCAGCCTCTCTATGGCTCTTCTTCCTCTCTACAAATGCACTCACTGGACTTGAAATCCTTCCTCTGGTTTTACTATATCTACCCCTCTCTCACTGATTCGATCTCACTATCTCTCTCTCTAGCAACTGATTACTGCTACTCTAGAAATCGATCAACTCATGAAATTGAACTTCTCAAGTGTCTTCTCCAAGTTCCCATCGAATTCTTCTTATAATCCTTTACTGGGACTCCAACGACCAAGATTAAGTCTTAATCGATGGCTAGGATTAACTTAAAGTTGATTTGTGTGAGTTTCTAGATCATTCATGCCCTGACTTAATTAATTCTAATTAATTAACCATATTACCTAAGTTTAGACTTAGGAAATATTTAAAAACTGGATAATAATCTAATTAAGTCATTTCTAGGCAGAATTTCTAGAAGATATTTTTGGGTTTTGGAGATCTCCTGTATTCTAGCCTCTCCACAAATTTTTTTGGCTAGAACACATTTGATGCTACAAAAACTAACACCCCCTCTTAGTGAGGAATGCGTTCTAGTGCTCTATTACACATCCTATAGCAGCACCTTGTCTTTGCATCATCTCCTATCATGCTACTGATGTTTGGCTGCTACTTCCCACCAACCACCGTGCAACTCTGATATACGTTGCATCTGTGCTACTGTTGATCTTGTTGAATTGTTGTCAACACCGTAACTCCATCTCATTTGTCCCTGCTGCAATTAAAAAGCATCCAAAATATTGAATCAATTGTGATCAATATGATGCATATGTCTCCTAAGTCTCTGATTGCATCTACTATTTGCATTGTCACTGAAGAATTTTTGTTGTTGTTGACTCTGCACTATTCCAACTGCACTACGCTCCCCAACATTTGGCTGTTACTAGTCTCTGCATCTATCACTCTAGCATCTTGCTGCATCAATTGTCACTAATACATCTTGCTACTGAATACTTTGGGCTCTCATAGCAAGGTATTAATCCAAGAGGCAAACTCCTTAAGGATTATGCCCATCTGTAGTGCTCTAGGGCTATAAAACCAAGTCACTCCACCTCACTCCTAGAGGTATGTCAAAAAACATGGTGAAGTATTCCTCCAACCTGGAGGATAGCCTATCGATCTATGTTGATGCTTCCTGCTGGTCGTGCTTCTCCTCCTTTCCCTTCTTCCTAAGAGGACACTGGGTACTGTAGTTTCTGAGCTCACCACATCCAAAGCACTTGACCTTCGAAAGGTCCTTCTTCTTCTTTCTTTTCTTCCCCTATCCCTGAATGGGACCTTTCGATGAAAAAGCCACATTCCCCTCCTCCTTCACCTGTTGCTGCTGCTTCTGATGGAACTCTTCAATATAGCTTGTCTCAACTCCTCCTACTGCAAATAGACCCACATCCTGTCCCACCTTGGAAATGTATCTCTGCCCAAAATACTTTGGAAGAATACCTGCCACTCCTCGGAGACATTGTTTAGCGTCAATTTCACTAGCTCTATGGGTTGGGGTGTTGCCCCAACAACGAACAACTGGTCTTGGACCTCCTGAATCTTGGTGAGGAAGGGGTCTATTCCTTCCCCCTTCTACATCCTAATGCATCTCATCTTATCCTCTAAGTACATATTTCTTTGCTCAGAGATGCCCTGGTATAGCATGGAGAGAGTCTCCCACATCTTTTTGGCCATTCCCTTGGCCGCTATATGTGAGATGATATGATCTCGAACCCTGTCTAGGATCAATATCTTCACCCATGCCATCTCCTTTTTGTACTCCTTCAAATAATATGCATCCTTGGGAACTGCGATCACTGCATCAATATATGGCTTCAATCCATATTCATATAGAAGGAAGGACATCCTTGCCTTCCATATGACATGGTTGGAGGCTCCATCCAACCTGTCCTAATCATTAAGCCTAGCAGTGGCCATCTCAACAAATGTCAAAAATTTCCTCTTCCCTTCTGCTCAACTGTTTCTTAGCTATTCACACTCCCTTCTAGAGTGAGAAACTCTGCTCACAATGACTACCGATCTGCAAGGAAGAAAAAACTTCTTGAGACTAGAAGTTCTCTGAAGAAAAGTTTCCCTCGATGTATCCTCTTCTTCCTTTCACACGACGCTATCTCTCTAGCAAACTGCTGCAAAAATACTACATCCAATTTGAGATGTACTTTATGAAAATATTAGGCTGGTCCATCTGCCTTTGGAATCACTTGATCTGGGGAGAACGAATTTTTTTGTCCCTCACTTAGGAAAATTGAATCTGCTCAAGTAAATCGGCCTCCCGGTAAAGTGACTGCATTGCCTCTAGGGTTTCGATCTGCTGCCCACACTGAACAATGAAACTCCTGCTTTCTTTGCTACTGTGCTCTCTAGTTGATCAATTGCGCTCTGATACCATGTGAAAATTACGAAACCCAGAATCCTATTGCAGCAACTGGAAATTGTTCTCCTAATAGTTACTTAAATTTAACAATTTATTTATTGTTTCTTAGAGGAAACATTGAATAACTCACATTGCAACCTACACAAATAAAACTGCAGAAGAATAAACGTTGGAAGAAATTTTAGCACACACACATAAAAATAACAGTTATTTTTGAAAAAATGTCCCCGGAAAAACCCAACTTGGGAAAATCGGTGCAGAAGTTGAGGGTTTTAAAATTAAGTAGCAGTGAAATAATCTGAGTACAACTGGATGCTGAAACTAGCAATCCTATAGAGAAATACTAGCAAAAATCTGGAGAGGAATTTTTGTCACCCCACAGGCAATCTCCCAGTGCAACTTGCCTTCATAATTTCAACCTTTTGAAGCTCTACATCAGCCTCTACGTTTCTCTGCGTAAGTGGCAGGACGACTTGCCTCTGATTGGATCTAATGAAGTCGTTCTAACTTATGTTGCTCAGAAAGGCGCTTCCCTGGCACTCGGGGACTCCTTTCTGGCCTCTTGAGCAGAAAACATTAGTCTCTCCTAGCAAATCAACTTCGTCTCTAGAGGCTACTGTGCTGCTCTGCGTCAACCTCTCTGTGGATCTTTTTCCTCTCTGCAAATGCACTCACCAGATCTAGAATCCTTCCTTCGAATTCACTGTCTCTACCCCTCTCTCACTACTTCGATCTCACTAGCTCTCTCTCTAGCAACTAACTACTGCTACTCTAGAAATCGATCTGCTTATGAAACTTGAAGTCGATCCGTGTGAGTTTCTAGATTATTCACGCCTTGACTTAATTAATTATGATTAATTAACCATATTACCTAAGTTTAGAATTAGGAAATATTTAAAACTAACTAATAATATAATTAAGACATTTCTAGGTGGAATTTCCAGAAATGATTTCTGGGTTTTGGAGATCTCCTGTATTCTAGCCTCTCCACAAAATTTCATAGCTAGAACACATATGATGATGAAAAAACTAACATTGAAGCCATAGTGGTATCTTTCTAGTAGGAGGATCATGTGGTGGAGGATCTAGAGGATCCATGGAACCCATTGGATTATCAGCAAAATCATTCTCAGGTTTTGGTTCGGACTTCAATACAAACTCTTTTTCATTATCAATTTGTCTTTCAACAATGGCAGGAGGAGGAGAGTCTCTTGATTTTCTAAAAGGTGCATCTTCATCAAATGTTACTAATCCGAACTTAAATAGGAACGCAACAAAATAAAAATATAACCATAAATACAAAGATGCAACATAAATAGCACTTCATTTCATTAATATCATAGAAATTAAATATGCTTACAAACATAATGGAAATAAACTAGTTCGAGCGATGGTAGTTTATCTCTGAGAAGAGATGTGGTGGCTACATGTCTTTCACTGTGTTACAATGAGGCTCAAAGGCCTATTTATTATTGAGAAACAATAGAAAACCCTAAGCATCCAAAAACCTAACCCTAGGAGATGAATTTCCAAAATTGTGGGCCTTGTTTGGGTAAATTGGTACATCAACTTCCCGGGGTCGTAACTTTTGCATACAATCTTCGCTTGATGTGCACAATACCTCATTAGAAATATCTATTTGAGGACTACAACTTTCCACTACAAACATGAGTTAAAAACTCATGTTTTCCTATTTTCCAAAAAAAATGTCATTTAGGGCCTCAAAATGGTTCCAAAATTTTAGAACGTGAAAAACTGCCAAAAATAGTAAATTGTGCTACAATAAAGGAAATTGAAAAACCGAAAAAAAAAAAGTAGTGGTGGCGGTCCAAGTGGAATAAGCGGGTGGCCACCAATATCCACTTGGATCAATCCATCCCCCTTAGGAAGCAATGGTCCCATTGCATTGAGTGCCTTCATGAGATGAGGAAACTTCTGTTGAACTTGGTCCCTAGTGAGCCACTTTCCTTGGTGCAGGTGTTGGTTAGCTTTGATAACCCGATACAGTTGGATCTTCCATTGGTGAGTGTTCTTGATCTATGTGTCCATGATCCGATCACTAGTGCCATGTTCCATGCAGTCCGGGTTTAACTTCGTTGGTGTGAGTTGTTCTGCAATGTCTGATGTATCCAGTAATGGTGGAAAGCATGGTTGAAGCCTGTCCACATTGAACATTAGGTGCATGCCAAGGAATTGTGGAATGTTGAGCTTGAAATAATTGTCCCCTTTAACCTTAGTTATGGTGTAAGGCCCATATCAGAGCAGGTGAAGCTTGCGGTGGGGCCAAGTGAGGCGCTCCTTCTATAAATGTAACCAAACTTTATCGCACACTTGGAACTTGTGTGGCACTCGATGTTGATCATGACATTGCTAGTACTTAGAATTGGCTTTGTCCAATATGTCATGGACCTATTGGAAGATGTGCTGGATGCATTCAATAAAGTTGTTATCCCTGCCAGCTTGGAACTGGACATGGGTTGAAGCTACCTGAGTAGCTGAAAATGGTATGGCCACATCAATGGGACATAGTGGTTAGAATCCCAACCCCACTTGAAAGGAGTTGTCACCAGTTAAGCTATGGAGAGCTCTATTGTAGTTGTGCTAGACATAGGGGAAGCTTTCGTCCCATGTGCGTAGATGATTCAAGTTGTACATGCACAAAATGTGTACGATCATCCTGTTGACGACCTCTGTTTGGCCATAAATTTGGGGGTGGAAAGTCATCGACTTAGTGAGTTTGGTATCTAGCATCGACCAGAGACTTGACCAAAATGTACTTAGGAACCTATTTTCCCGATCTGAGATAATGCACTGTGGGATCCAAAATGTACTCATACTCATTCAAAGAAGAGCTTAGCAGTTGTTTCTACTGTGATACTCTTCTTGTAGGCCACTAGAATGACCATCTTAGAGAATCTTTCGACGACCATGAAAACATAGTCATTGCCATGCTTAGTAGAAGGAAGGCCCGACATGTAATCCATGGAGATGGATTTCCAAGGTCAATTAGGAGTAGGAAAAGGAGTATATAGGCCTTGCTTCTTGATGGTCGGTTTGGAAATGGCACATGCAGTGCAGGATCTGATGTACTTCCCAACATTCTATAGAAGGTTTGGCCAATAAAAATACTTCTGCAACATTGCCATTTTTTTCTCTACTTCGAAGTGTCTAGCGACCCCACTGTAGTGCGCCTCCTAAATCATCTTGGCACACTATCCTGAAGGAACACATAGGTGTCCCAAGTGACATAACAATGTATCCTAGAGGTAAAAATTTGGAACTTGCTTTCCTTCTAGGTGCATCTGGTATCTGTTGCAGAATTCTGGATAGCTCTTGTACATATATGGCCACCCCGAAGTCTTATGCCCACAAGAGTCGAGCACAGTAGTCAGTGACATGACCGACGGTCGGTTGTGGCAGTATGAAATATTATTGGTGCTACCCTTTATGTACTTAATGTTCAAATGGAACTGTTGCAGGTATGTGGGCCATTTATGATTGCGGTCGTTCTTCAATTTCCCTTGTGTCTATATGGATTGTAGGTGTTGGTGGTCTGTGTGGATGTCTGTTTCCTTCCCCATAATGTATTTCTTCCATTGTCAGTAGGCCTGCACAATGGAATAAATCTCTTTGTCATAAGTGGGATACTTTGGACTGTGTCTGAAAGTGTCTCACTGTGATATGTCACTAGATGCCCCTGTTGAGTAAGAATTGTACCAATAGAATAGTTGGAGGCATCTGTCTCAATCTCAAATGGTTGTTGTAGGTCTGGTAATATGAGCACTGGTGCAGAGCAAAGGCGATGCTTCAACTCGGAAAATGTATTTTGTTGTGATTCAAACCAAAAGAATTTTTCTTTCACTTTTCCCTTTGTGACTTGACTCAAAGGACAAGTGATATGAGAGAAATAATGGAAAACCATAAACATCCAAAAACCTAACCCTAGGAGATGAAGCACCAAAATCGTGGGCCTCGTTTGGGTAAATTGGTACATCAACTTCCTGAGGTCGTAACTTTGGCATACAATCTCTGTTTGATGCGTAGAATACCTCGTTAGAAAGCTCTGTATAAGGAATACAACTTTCGGCTACACACATTATTGTTTGCTCGTTTTCCAAAAAAACATCGTTTAGGGCCTCAAAACAGCTCCAGAAGTTCAGGACCTAAAAAACTGCCAAAAATAGTAAATTGTGCTACAATTAAGCAAATTGAAAGAAGCAGTGGTGGGGGTCCAAGTGGAATAGATGGGTGGCCACCAATATCCACCTAGATCAGTTACGTCACTACTAAAATCTATAGTTCTTTGACTAGGTACATAAATTCTATAAGATTTGAATTATCATAATAACTGGCAAACATACATATCTTACCTAAAGCTTCCAATTTGTTCCTATTCTCTTTTGGCACATGGAAGTATACAGGACATCCAAAGATTCTCAAATGAATCACCTCAAACCTTTTACTAGTGAAGACTTCTTTAAGAGTCTTATTGCTTAATGCCTAATGAGGAGTTATGTTTTGCACATAAACAGTAGTATTTGCAGCTTCTCCCCACATAAACATTGGTAGTTTTTGATCATGCAACATGGCTCTGACTGCTTTCATAATGGTTATATTTTTCCTCTTATCCACACCATTTTATTGTGGATTTTATGTCACAATGGTTTCTTTCTTGATTCCGACATCTTTACAAAGATCATTAAAATCATTGGAGGTAAACTCTCCCACATTATCAGATCTGAAAGCTTTGATCAACTTTCCAGTTTGATTTTCAATCAGAGTCTTGAAATCTTTGAACATGTCAAATGCTGCCCCTTTCATTCTCAAAAAGAATATCTATGTCTTGCGAGAAAAAACATCAACGAAAATCATGAAATACAAGTAGCCACCAAGAGAAGTAACATGGATAGGTCCACATAAATCAGAATGTATGAGCTAAAGTACTTTACTAGTTTTTGTTTTGCTTGAAGGTAATGGTCATTTTATATGCTTTCCACTTGCACATCCTGGGCAAACTCTTTCATGATCCATTCTGATCTCAAGCATTCTAGAAACCATCCTCCTTACATGAGGTAAGGCTTTGTAGTGTAGGTGAGAAAATATTATGTGACAAAACTCACATTGAAGATCAGTATCATGGACCAATGCATGAATGGGTTTACCATTGACTTTGTAAATCCATTCACATCTTGATCTAAGAGTGAAGGCTTCTCTCTTACTTGAGTTTTGTTGTCGCTCAGATTGTACAGGCACGGTGCAACAACGACTCATGTCGGGGGTTTTCACTCTGATCCTCGACCTCTTTGTTCTAGTTGTCTCCCAATAATAGGCTATGGGAGGTAGTCCCTATGGAATATGGAAATGAAAAACAAGTTGAAAACCAATGCATCCAGGAGACACAATTGAATGGCCTAGCCACTTGGTTGATTTAGAAAGCTTTTAGAGATTCAATTAAATCACTTATGAAACTAGTGTCTTATGGAGTCAACTTACTTGTTTTATATCAATTATGGACCAAGTGACTGGATGAACAATTGTTTCTTAAATTATTAACTATCCTATATGCTATGCAAATCCTCCTATGACTTAGGTGTGATGCAATAATATTGATTGTTTTTAATTAGATTCTTATTCTAGGTGTATTCTTCCTCTTAACTATTTTGAAGCTAATCTCTATAGTAGGTTGTGAGAAAGAGACCATGGGGAAGCAAGCAAAGGATTTATTAATAATACCTCCGCTTAGTTACTAACCACCCGATGCCTTCAGCGCTACAGATACTATGGCTTTGACGACTGCAAGGTCACTGTGTTAACCACTAAAGAGGTGTTAGACTCCTCAAGCTAAACGAGAAAGGTGTTCCTATTATCTCTATCAACCAAGCTAATGCTTGGAGGTAATTTATTAAATGCAAGACTAGCCTTAGGATGAGAATGAAAGATGGATGAGTGGCATTAATTTAAGATTTTTAATGTTCTTTAAGTATTTGATGTTAATTATCTTATAACAAGAGTACTTAACAATGAATTGAGAGACAATCTCAAACAAGACAAAGTGTTAACTCAACAAGTGCCAACAATATACATGAGATAACAAAAAAAAAACTGGTCAATAACCATAACATATATGCTCTTGAAGAGAAATCACCAATATGGCAAAAATTCACGCTAACCATAAACTAATAATGATATTAACAACAACAGAGAGAATTAGAGCATTTATTCAGTTAAAAAAATAGCCAATGACTCAAAATGCCAATGATGATTACTCCGAAGAGACAACAAGATTATAAATTCTCTTATACAATTGGAAGCATTTCAAGACATATCAATATTGCTCAATGAAAATTATTGTCAGGGAGTCTTCAAATTAAGAACTCTTTAGATCTTGAATGTCAATGTAAGGTTATCATTCACAAATAGATATTAGCCATGAAACAGGAAAGACAATAAGGCTCTTATGTCAATTAGAATGATGGAAACAATAGACACCAATATCAATGAATTCTTAGATTTATTCACCTTAAGAAATCATTCAACAATATACTTGGATTAAGAAACTCAACTTGTCAAGCACTTTGAAGAGAGTGATCTTATTAATGTAAACTTGAAAACTTTAGTAAACTCATAACAACCCGTGTTAGTGCACTTGAAACAATTAGAAACCAATGTAAATTTTACCTCAATATTTAATGTAACCAATGCTAGTTATGCTCAATATACCATTAGCCAATTTAAGGAATTTTAATGAATCAAAATTAAAGCCTTATGACAGCAATGAGTAGATCAACATCAAGTGCCAAAATAATGCCAAAAGATTGTTACTTATTGATTTAGATTTGAACACTTTAAGAGAAGATGTAAATGGGTAAATAGGTATTTATGTCACAATTTGTATCAAACTTTAATGATCTTATGATAGTCAATAATGAATCATTAAAAAGCACCAATTATGAGTTTCCCAATCTAGGCAACAAATTCCTCAAAGGCAATTTGTATGTATTTTTAGGGCATTCAAATTGAAAACTTAGAATTGTTATGGAATGATTAAATAGTTGTAGAAAAATAGTTGGGAGATTGAGGGTAAGAGGTCAAACCCTTGGGCCTTGGGACTTGAATATTTTCTCTAAAATTTATCCAAAGAAATACTATTTGTAACCACAAGAATGTAATCCCAATTCACTACAAAAACACCAAATGTCAACTCAGAAAAATCAACTAACCACCCACACTGACTGCAAATGGCAATGAGGGCCAAGAAAAGGGCTAGAAGGAAAGGCCACAATTCCTATTAGGACTGCGGCTAAGGCAAAGAGGCTTGATAAACCTAATGTCTAGGCAAAAGAGGCCCCTATAGGCCTACCACAAACCCAAGGTGGCTACAACTTAGGGACAAAGGACCGAGGAGGGGTTGGAAGTCCATAACAGAGGAGAAAGAGGGATAAAATAAGGAAACAGAGGGGGAAAGAGGTTAGACGAAGGAGATAAAAGGATGTCGAGGGAGAAGAGAAGAGGAAGGAGGGTTGTGACAAGAAGAAAGAAGGGGGTTGAAGGGGAGAAGAGGGGGAGAAATCTAAGGAAAAATGCCTTAAGCCCTGCGGTCAGGCCTTAGAGGCCTAGATAAATGACAAGAGACCTCACAGGGGTCACGCTAGGGCTTTAATAGCTAACATAGTCTTGAGAACTAGGGCTGGAGGGTAGATTAGGGTAGCAGTTAGGCAAGAGAGGCAAGTGTTGGGCTTATAAGCCCTAAATAATTTTGAAACTCTTGCCAAAATTGTGACTTTTCTTCATATTTTCAATAATCGATCAACTTCACTGCAAAATTTTTGATGTTGTCCTTGCAAAAATTTGGAGACTAGATCTTACCTTAAGGGCCTAGATCTATCTCAAAACCTCAACAAATATTCTTGAAGCTCACCTATACAAATGAAAATAAAAATACCCAAAACCCCAATATATACAATAGTCCAAAATAAACCGCAAACCCAAGATAGCTACAAAACAAAGGTTAGAAAAAAATTATTTTTCTACAAAAACTATTTTACAAAATATATACAAATATACAATGTTTGAAAGATTTTTTGAAGAATAATTTTTATAACAATGAAAATGGCTTGATGTATTTCAAAAGATAGATATTAAACCATAGCCTTAACGAAGTAAGAAAATCACACAAATTTCTCGAAGTCCAAACAATGTCAACATGTGCCCACAATCTGTGAACTTGGAGCTCAAGGGTCGAGGAACTTGCAAACTCTATATAGTTTCTTCAAAAGAGCTTGTTAGACATATGGTGAATCAAATAACCTAAGATAGACCAAAAATATACCAATATAATGTTATTATCACCATCTAATGAATAAACAAGCTGATAAAAAATTTAAACACAATATGGGAAAGCACATACCCAACGCATACCACAGATCAATTAGACAAAGACGCCATGAAACATACTGATGGGCCTCTAAATCAGACATAAATTAAGGCCCATGCCTCAAAATTAAACATAAATTAAGGCCTATGACCATCTTTCAACACATTAAAACTCTCTTTTTGCATTAAATAATGTATTTTTAACTTTAATATATTTATTAGGAAGGTTTATGAATAATTGCATATTTGTGCCTAATATTATTTATTTTTGTGGAATATTATGATAATATTGGGAAGATTATGCAGATTTGGAAGAGGACGTAATTTAGGGACTTGCTCCCTACTATAGGAGGATCACTATTAAATAATAAATCAACAAGATATTATGGAACTATGGCACAGATTGTGGAACTCCAATGACTGAGAAAATCTAGGAATGTGTTCCCTACCATTTAATGCAGATTCCTAGTATTGGAAACTAGATCCACTAATCAAGGGATTTTGGTGGGAAAAGCTTCCTCCATTCATGGGGAATTATTCCTAATAATTTTGTATAATTCAAAGTCGAATTTTCCTCTAGGGAAATATTTTCATTAGTTTTCTTGTGTAGAGAACTCATATTTCTGCAGCTCCATTATATTTTCTTGCGGTGATGTAATTGGATTGATGAAAATAATGAAGATTGGTGTCATGTCTAGCTTCTAAATCTTGTTATCATCCATAAGTCTCTAAGTTTCCTTGGGTTTCACCATCCCAGGAGCTTCAGAGCCTTATTGTATCATTTTCTTTCCTTCTTTTCATTTCTTATTCACATGCATCCCTCGTTTTTATTTCTTTCTATTTTTGCATTTAGTATAATGATTTCTTGTTGTAGGATTAGATTAAAAGGTTGATGTATAGTTCTTTCGCAAGATCACAAGCATCATTTCATCCTTGGAAAATATTTGGAAAGTCATAGTAATCATTATGTTAGCGCTTGGAATTCACCTAGGCTGAGATAGACAAACTCTCAAGGCTACATCAAACCATTTCACCTCGTAGCTAGCCCTACGAGGTATGAGAAGGCTCTCTCGGGTCAGATTCGGTAGATCTTTCAATATGATAGCTGACCAATTAGGATCAAATATTTTAGGCTAGTAAATTGATAAGGGGGGTTGATTTAAAGATTTTTGGGTTTTGGTGGCAATTGGAGGGAGTGCAATTCAGGGTGCGGGGATTGAGCACAGTTTTTGCAGGGGGATCTTTGGGGCAAGGTAGGAGTGAGCGCTGATGCCTTAATCTGAGATGGATGATCAGGAATGATAGAGAAGGAGCTAAAGAGGGCAAACAACCATTTGAATCCTCTCTAGATAGCAGAAAACATAAATTTTGAACAAACTAAAAAGCTGAGCATGTCAAAGCATGTATTCAAAACTTTACCACTTCATCTGTCCAAATAGAAGCAAAAGAGAGATGTGGAATACAACATAAACAAACTTACAATAACATGTAGAGAACACACCATCAACACTACAATCCACAAGAATCCACAAGGATGTCTGCAAAACCCTGGCCTTCTTCCTCTTGAAATTGCAAAGATAGATGTACAATATACAATGAAACTTTTTCCCACAAGAGTCCAACCTTCCAACCTCTCAAAATGACTAAGAAAACACATAATATAGGCAAGCTAACCTCTTCCCTTGCCTCTAGGGGTCGAGCTCATCCTTCTAGGAGCAGTTTGAACTAATTTCAAACTAAGCACTAGATAATAGGCAGCTCAACAACTTGCCTCTATTACTTAGCTAACTGATTCATGCATTAATTATTCACTTTTTACATCAAGGAAGCTTCTAGAAGAGTAAAGAGAGGTAAAATCTATCAAAGTGCCATGAAAATATTACGTTTATCCATCATCTACAAGTAAAAATGGTCAACCATAGTCAAAACAGTGTTTTTTGACAAAAAAGGTCAATTTTGGCAAAGTTGGCTCTCACTGCCGCGCCCCTTTGCAGTAACTTTTGAGTGGGTTCAACTGGTCCAAATCAGGTGCAAGATGGCTCATTGGAAAGCTTGGTATGTCTACTTTCCATCCCAAGTGGAATTTATGAATTTGGAGTTGTTTTTCCCCCTCAAAAACCATTTCTCCCAAGGTCACTTTCTGCAACTCAAAAAGTGGGCAGAAAGTCATTTTTTTGATGTATTTTGAGCTTTTGGAGGCTCAAATCTCAAAATCAGGCTTCTCCCAAGTATTTGTAATTTTTCTCTTTGCATGCCCTTTCCAAAAATGCCAAGTTTTCAAAATTCCGAGCAGTCCTCCAAAATGGTCTCACCCGGGGTGAGACCATTCCACGGGAAAAACCTGTAAAATTCCCAAAAATTTCACAAATGACAAAATTTTCTCCAAATTTCTTGAAATTTGGGCTGTGAGTCCCCAATCAAGTACCATGCTCAGTCAAAGAGGCTCTGGCCAAAATTTGGAGTGGATCAGGCGTTTTCCTTCGTTTTTGTGTTTTGGCCAA
>APFE031630897.1:99591-149611 GCA_000404065.3 Pinus taeda
TTTCACAAATGGACTAGGAAGGAAAATTGAAAAAACCACTCAGCCGTATGGAAACTCTTAACCTATCATCCAAAGCTTGGAGTCCATAATGATACTGGGAATAAAGTGTCAATGAAGTGAATATTTCAAAGCTCACGGAGATCGACTGAAGCAGCGTTTATCTACTAACGCTGATGTAAAACAAGAGCGTGTTCGAAGGCTACCTGGCGTATCTTCAGACTCCGTCTAAGACTTATGAAATCACACCACAATGAGCAAATGACAAATTTGTTCTTCCCCAGTATGGTCGCCAATATGTTAGCGCTTGGAATTCACCTAGGCTGAGATAGATAAACTCTCAAGGCTACATCAAACCATTTCACCTCGTAGCTAGCCCTACGAGATATGAGAAGGCTCTCTCGGGTCAAAACTCGATGGATGTTGTCAATAGGATGAGTTGACCAATTAGGAACAAGGATTTTAGGCTAGTAAATTGATTTTGGGTATTGGTTTAAGAGTTTTTGGGTTTTTGGTGGCATTTGGAGGGAGTGCAATTCAGGGTGCGGGGTTTGAGCTCAGTTTTTGCAGGTGATTCCTTGGGGCAAGGTAGGAATCTATGCTGATGCCTTTAGTTTGAAATAGATGATCAAAGAAGAAAGGAGGAAAGCTAAAGAGGGCAAAAATGAATTTGAATCCTCTCTAGACGGTGGAAAACATAAAATTTAAACAAAATTGAAAGTTGAGCATGGCATGCATGTATTCAAACTTTATCACTTCTTTTGTTTAAACAGCAGCAAGAGATTAAGGAATGAAACACATAAACACACTTACAATAACAGTAGGAAGCACACCATCAACATAATAATCCACAAGAATCCACAATGAAGTCTGCAAAACCCTGGCCTTCCTTTTCCTCAAATTGCAGAAAATACAAGTCAATAATACAATAGCACTTCTCCCTCTAGAGTCCAACCCACAAAATGAGAAAGAGAGGGCATAATATAGAAGTTCAAACCTCTTTCCCCACCTCTAGGGGTCGAGCTCAGCCTCCTAGGAGCAGTTTGAACTAATTCCAAACTAAGCACTAGATAATAGGCATCTCAACAACTTGCCTCTATTACTTAGCTAACTAATTCATGCATTAATTTTTCACTTTTTACATCAAGGAAGCTTCTAGAAGAGTAAAGAGAGGTAAAATCTATCAAAGTGCCATGCAAATATTACATTTATCCATAATTTACAAGTAAAAATAGTCAACCATAGTCAAAACAGTGTTTTCTGACCAAAAAAGTGAATTCTGGCAAAGTTTTCTCTCATGTCCGCGCCCCTTGTCTCTCGTGTCCGCGCACCTTTGCAGCATCTTTTGAGTGGGTTCCACTGGTCCAAATCAAGTGCAAGATAGCTCATTGGAAAGCTTGGCCTGTCTACTTTCCATCCCAAGTGGAATTTCTGAATTTGGAGTTGTTTTGCCCCCTCAAAAACCATTTCTCCCAAGGTCACTTTCTGCAACTCAAAAAGTGGGCAGAAAGTCATTTTTTTGATGTATTTTGAGCTTTTGGAGGCTCAAATCTCAAAATCAGGCTTCTCCCAAGTATTGGTAATTTTTTTCTTTGCATGCCCTTTCCAAAAATGCCAAGTTTTCAAAATTCCGAGCAGTCCTCCAAAATGGTCTCACCCAAAACCTGTAATTTTACCAAAAATTTGCAAAATGCTCCAAAATTCTCAAATTTTTCAGATTTTGATGCTAGATCAAGGCTGATCAGTACCATGATGAGTGAGGGATGCCTCAGCCAAGATACAGAGCGGGTTGGTCTTCTTCTTCCGTTTTTGTGCTTTGGCCAACCACCTTGGATCCGGCGATTGTAATTTTGACATTTCTCTAAAACCATGACACCTGTGCAAAAAGTGAAAGAGGTTTTTCTTCTTTGGCATGTTATGGACAAAAAACTCTCTCATTTTTGCAAAATTCATCTTTGACTGATCTGAAACATCATTTGAGTGAAACTTTCCCCGATGTGTGAAACAAGGAATTTTGTCGAAATGAAGCGAAATGAAGGGGATAGGGGGCTTCTAAATTCTTGGGGAAATTTTTGGAAGTGGGGAGGGATGTTAGGAAGCAGGGGAAAGTGGAATCTCAGAGATTGAGTGAGGGGAAAGGGTCCAAAAGGGCAAAACACAGGCCCAACCTAGAAAATTGCCAGGTTGTAGCTAGAAACTAGGGTTTGTGCAAAAATGAGGATTTTGGGGGATCTAAGTGTTGGGAAGTGTATGATAAGGTACATGAAGGATAGGGGAAGGTGTATGACCATCAGGAAACAAGTTTTGTCGATGTTTTGACCATCCAAGAGAAATTGCCTTCAAAACCCTGGGAGAGGGAAATGAACTTGCCAAGGCACAACTGAAGCATGAATAAGGTGTAAAATAACTCATCAGACACTGACATGATAATGACAACCCTATGAATGATGATAGACTCAATTGAATGATGACATGGATGGGCCTTTGGGAAACTTTGAAAAGAGTGAGAGCAAACCCTAGACCTAATGCCTAGTGACCAAATTTTGCTTGAAGACTCACTGAAATGACAAAATTTGACCTTGACACTTCAAAATCACTTTGTAAGAGCATATTTGATCACTGGAGGAAGGCTGAAAAGACTGACACTAACACATTCAACTACTTGGATTCACTTTCTTATTCCAAAATCTAGATTTCTAGAACTCTTTTGTGGCAAAGAACAATAAATCTCTGCTATTTTTTAGAGCATGCTAATGAGCTTCAATCAAGTTGGTTCCACTTGCATTAGATCAAAAAAACATTCTAGTTCATAACAAAAATTACCCCATTGCATTTGCACTTGATTAAGTTAGTCATTTTATAGATCTACTAGCTCACTAGTTCTCGAATTTATAGATTTTCAACTAGTAATATTTTGCTATTTTTTAGGGTGGGTTAACAGAGGTATTTTTGAGTGATTCCAATTGGAATGAGAATCTAATACATCCTAGTCAATAAAAAAATTTGTCCCATCCAATTTGGATTTTATTTTCTTGGTCATTCGATGAATTATAATTTCGTATAATAAATCAGTAACATCATGTAGTAAAATAGGGGATCTTGTAGGAGAACTAGGGGATCATGTAGGAAATCCTATAGCAGCGTGTTTTGAGCCCGAACTGAGAAAAATAATATTTGAAGCTGATATTAGGCCCCTATTTGACCTCCAATCCATCAAAATCATTGTACCCCTCTTCCTCTACACCTGTCTCCCCTGCCAAAGATCAAAGAAAGATTAACATTTACATTTATAAAGCAAAAAGATTTAAGAAATAAATTCTTTTATATTTACACATGCACACAACAATTAGTACTCTCTAGATTCGATTTCATGCTTAGATTAGTTAAAACATCACATGTGACAAATATGGTTAAAATAGGGTTCTTTGCAAGGAAAGTGTGTTAATAAGTAGATAGAGGATTTCATGTTACTTTACAAGCATTTTTAAATTCAGTCTTTCATTTCTACAAATAGGAAGCATTTATTTTCTGTCATGACAGCAAAGGAATGACACATTGTATGTTGCCCATATAGTGCCGATACCTCTTAAGTTTGTACAAACCCCGAGTTGATAATTAAAGTCGGTAGCCTTGGGAGTTGCAACATTCTTCCTGCAATACCGAGGCTCATCACTTTTTGGCGTCGTTGTTGGGGAGGTGTCAAAGTATGCATTGTTTTCTTCCCTAGTTAATTCATTTCTTTTTACTTTTTACAAAAACAAAACATAATTGCATTAGGCATATTTCATTTCAAAAATAGAAAAGTGCATTGCATTAATGTTTTCATTCAATCATAAAAACAAAAAAATCTCCAACACTAACCCACCCCCCCATTTGATCGCGTGGTGCAGGAGCCACATCACCATTCACTTTTGCAGGTAGAATAAGAAGATGGCAAAGAATGTAGAAGAAATGGATGGAGAAGATAACAATGAGGAAGATCCTCTCAGATTCCCTATTCAAGATACTGATATCAATGTGCACATAAAGAACATCCCTCCATCTTTTCTTCCAAAATTTAATGGTCTAAGGTCAGAGGATTTGGAAACCTTTCTCTTTGAATTTGAAATTGTTTGTAGATCTTATGGTTACTTATTAAAAACTCAAAAACTAAGATTGTTTCCGGCAACATTGAAGGATAGAGCTTTTAAATGGTTCATGAGTTTAGGGACTAATTCAATGAGATCATGGAATGATATGTAAAATATATTTTTAGAAAAATATAAAGATCGTGATCTTAAAGAAGAAATATTTAAAATGAATCAAAGAGAAGATGAGAGTCTAGAGAATCCAATAGAGAGGTTCATGTATAATGTTCAGAGGGCAAAACTACATCATTTAGGATCTGACACACTAAAAACCCTCTTAGAATCATTAGGGATGAGTGGATTGATCTCATGAGTGGAGGTGATGTATAACAATTACCATTTGAAGAAATTTGTGAAACATGCAAACACATATCAAGAGGAAGGGCAAGAGTAGGTAAATCACCATCAAGATCAGTAAGTCAAGCTAAACTTGGAAATTTGTTTGATGATTTTAAAACAGAAATTCTTCGCAACCTAACCGAACAAGTAGAAATTTTAAGTATACAAAATGAGCAAAAAGAAGATGTTGATATTTGGGTTGTCCATGCAGAATCACGTGATGTTAAATGTTGCTCCTCATTACCAAGGTTGAAGGAAGTTCACCAAGAGGACAATGAAGCAAGTCAATTGCTAATGCAACTATGTTATGTAGCTCCAAGAAGACCATGGCAGCCTATTCAACCTGATATAATGCAAGAGCCTAATTCACAATTTCAATCTTATGTGCACCCATCTCAAAGTAATTGAAATGCACCATTTCCTTGGCAACATTGGTCACCTCAAACCCAAAACCAATCTTGGCAACAAGTTTGGCAAGGAACTTATGGGAGTCATCCATAATATCCTCAATATTTTTCTCAATATCTTCCATACCCAACTCCATGTTATCCCTACCATTCATCTCCACCACAACCACAATCCCAGCCACATCCATCTCAAATATTCAATCCCACTCAACTACATGTACCACCATTTCCAAACCCACACATTGAAGTAGCTCAACCCACTTACAATGCTAAGGTACAACACTTCCAAACATCTCCTCTTGAGCTCAATGGTATTCATCATAGCTCATTAAGAGTATTACAAAAAAGAGATTATCTTGATATCATTGAAGGACCACATCAAGGAGAAGAATATTCAAATGAGAAGACCAAAGAATCGTGTGCTGCACTTGATGAAGAGCAGACATCAAAATCAGAGATTAAGAAAACTTCCTCATGGTTACCATCAAATCCTCTATGTATTCAAGAGAACAATCAACAAAAAGAGGAAGATTTAAAGGTCATGGTAGAAGAAGACATGAAGAATTATCTAGATAAGCAAGAAAAACAAGGACATCAAAGTTATATTGAGTTTTGGTTCTAGAAAATCAACAAGATGGAGCATCACTCTCTTCTTCAACTATGCTTGATCCTTTCAAAGTCAAATCATTTTGTCTCTAAAATCAAGGTACATGTCAAAGCATACATTTCAAGCCTACACATCATTTTGTCTATCATCTTGATGTGCACATGGCTCCATTGGAAGTATTCTTATATTTGAAAGTGACTTTTTTTCAAGTAGAGTGGGTTAGAAAAAAATGAAAAATAAGAGGAAAAAAATAAACATCTCAGGTGAAAGCCTCCTTTGAGGCACCTCAGATTGGCTCATTAGTTGAAAACCTCCATAAGGCAGTCAAAGGGTTAGCAAAAAAAAAAATCCTAGGTGAAAACCTCCTTTGAGGTACCTAGGTAGACCTACTAGTTGAAAACCTCCTCGAGGCGGCTAGTAGGCCTAAAAAAAAAAAGCTTTGCTCCATGTATCTCTCTGATGAATGCATGTACTCTCCAACATCTGCAAGCAAAAAAAACAAGTTGGCACCAACAAAAGAACAAATAGGTCAAACCTAGTCAAAAGAAGTCAAATTTTGACTTTCTCCTCCTTTTCTCAAATCCTCCAACAAGGCCAAGGCCATGCCAATCCATCACCCTCATCTATTTCCATCATCCACCCATCATTCTCAAACTTTTCCCATTCAGATTGCTTGTTGTCCTAAAAAACTACAGGAAGGCTTTGTTTTACTACATATAACAAAAATACATAGAGCATAAATTTATTTTTGCCATAACTTGAAAACCATGCATCCATTTGCCAAGATGTTTCATGGGGAGATGCATATGGATGATGGTAACATGTTTAAGCAATTTCAACAAATTCCATACGGTTTCCAAAAAATCAACCTCCATCACCTACAACCATTTTTGAATTTTCCCAATATCCGTGCATCCATTTAAAAATTTGTTTCATGGAGAGATGCATATGGATGATGGTAACATGCCCAAGCAATTTCATCAAATTCCAATGCACAGTTTCCAAGTAATCGGTCTCCATCACCTTCAACCATTTTTAGTTTTTCTCGAGATCCGTGCATCCATTGACCAATTTTTTTTTATGGGGAGGTGCATAATGATGATGGAAACATGCTAATAAAGTTTTAAATCAATCCATTTTACCATTTGGGAGATATGGACAAAACAAGTCTGCTACTAGAGGTTGTCCTGAATTACTACAGGAGTTTCCTGTAGTACTACAGGAAGTTCTGAAAATCTAGAGGAAAGGCAGTCGATGGAAAAATTATGATGCAGGTATGTTTTGGGATAGGAAAAAAAGACATTGACTTCACCACATCCCAGCCAACACCCATCATGAACATGTCACTCTATGGCCACACCTTCCACTCATTGCAATACCTATTACCCTCCAACACAGAAAGGACACAAGCATTCAAAAAAAAAAACAACTACATCAGCCTATTTGGAAGTAACAACAGGCTCCAGGCCTAACCTTCAACACCATGATTGAAAGAGGAGAAGCATAACTATAGGTACAATGAAACTCTTCCAGATCTCCACAACAGCAGAGGAAGCCATCACCTGCACATCAATAAGAAGACAACTTATCAACAAAATAAGATCAACAAAAAAGAAAAAGGTAGTCAAGAAGAAGTACCTGAGTCATGAGAAGCACAAACAACATCAACTCAGTAGTAGCATGCATGTCTCTCCAACAACCATCAGGTAGGTACATGTATGCAATATTCTTGACCTCTTCTCTTAAGCTTATTATAGTTAGAAATTTGTTGTCAATTCATACGAGATGAGGTTTTATAAGCTAAGGATGGGTCAGCAGTCTCAGCCACCTTAAACTAGTAAATTGCAGCTCACTCCTTCACTCATACAATTTTGAAAAGTCAAATTATGAAGGGTGATGATTTCAATGAATGAGGACAACAGTTAAAAGAAAAGAAATTTCCAAAGGCCAAGTAACCACAATACTCCAAGCCCTCCATCCACTTCATATTCACTATCTATCCATCATTCATCCATCCCATTTCATAATTTCAAGAACAAACCCTATCTCACCCTATCCTCTCCATTTTCACAAACCTACATCATTTCTCATCACTCCCATACAGTTAGAAGGCTCTGAAGGAAGAAGGAATGACTACTGCAAGAAGACAGAATGTTGCTACAAGAAGGAAGAAAGAAAAATTTGTGCTAATACCCAAAATGACAATGCCTAAGAGAGGCCTAATCAAAACAGAGAACGCAAAGGCCATTAGGAAACCATTTAGGCCACAAGAGAGAAGAAGAAGGCAAACAAAGGAAATAAGGCATCCACCATCAAAACAAAACTCAAACTATAGTGATGAAAAGAGACTTTCCAAGAGGCCTCTAATCTCTTTCTAGCTTTTGTCCAAGGCCTAAAAGATGTTATAGAAATGAGAGAAAGGCATGGGAGTTAAGTTGAGGGCTTGTCCTAGGCTCAGACTACCATTATGCTCAAAAAGGGTTTCCTATGGTTTTAACAGGGTTTCCTGTAGTTTTGACAGGGATTACAAGAGGATGTCCTAGTTCTCATCTAAAGACATTTTGAAGGTTTCAGAGGTTTCCAAATGGTGGAACAAGGTAGAAGAAGGTTGATAAGGATGTGGAATACCTTACCAAACTGAAAAATATTCAAGAACCATCTTGAATAAGGGGGAGAATGAAAACTAATAGTCTTAAGAAACAAGGATTTGTCTTTGCACAAATATGTTTTTGGGCTTGTCCTTGCAGAACTTACAACCAAGATACTTAATGTACAAGAGGGAGGCCACCAGGGCCATGAATGAGGCATAATGAGGTCACTAAGTTGCTCAGAGGATGAGCAACACTTTTAGCAGGGGGTATGATGGGCCTCTAAATTAGACATAAATTAAGGCCCATGCCTTTAAATTAAACATAAATTAAGGCCTATGACCATACTTCAACACCTTAAACCTCTCTTTTTGAATTAGATAATGTATTTTTAACTTTAATATATTCATTAGGAAGGTTTACGAATAATTGCATATTTGTGCCTAATATTATTTATTTTGTGAAATATTATGAGAATATTGGGCAGATTATGAAGATTTGGAGGAGAAGATAATTTAGGGACTTGGTCCCTACTACAGGAGGATTACTATTAAATAATAAATCAACAAAATATTATGGAATTATGGCACATACTGTGGAACTCCAATGATTGAGAAAATCTAGGAACGTGTTCCCTACCATTTAATGAAGATTCTTAGTATTGAGAAACAGATCCATTAATCAAGAGATTTTGGTGGAGAAAGCTTCCTCCATTCATGGAGAATGATTCCTAATCATTTTGTATAAGTACCAAGTTGACTTTGCCTCTAGGGAAAGATTTTCATTAGAGTTCTTGTGGAAAAAACTCATATTTCTGCAACTTCAATGTATTTTCTTGCAAGTGATGTAATTGTATTGATGAAAATAAAATTAGATTGGTGTCATGTTCAACTTCTAAATATTGTTCTCCTCCATAGGTCTCTGATTTTCCTTGGGCTTGGCTATCCTAGGAGCCTCAAAGCCCTTTTGTATCATTTTATTTCCTTCTTTTCACTTCTTATTCACATGCATCTCTTGTTTTTATTTCTTTCTATTTCTGCATTTAGTATTAATGATTTATTGTTGTAGGATTGGGTTAAAAGGTTGATGTAAGTTATTTTGCAAGATCACAAGCGTCATTTCATCCTTGGAAAATAATTGGAAGGTCATAATAATCATTGAGCTATATGGATTCACTTTCTTATTCCCAAATTTAGATTTCTGGAACCCCTTTTTGGCAAAGAACAATAAATTTCTTCTATTTTTTAGAGTATGCTAATGAGCTTCAATTAAGTTGGTTCCACTTGAATTAGATCACAAAAACATTCTAGTTCATAAAAAAAATTAACCCATTGCATTTTCACTTGATTAGGTTAGGAATTTCATAGATTTACTAGCTCATTAGTTCTCGAATTTCTATATTTCGACTAGTAATTTTCTTTTATTTTTTAGCATGCTTTAACAGAGGTCTTTTTGAGTGATTCCCCTTGGAATGGGGACCTAAGACATATTAGTAAATAACAAAATTTGTCCCATCCAATTTTGATTTGATTTTCTTGGTCATTCGATGAATTATAATTTCTTATAGTAAATCAGTAACATCCTGTAGTAAAACAGGGGATCATGTAAGAGAACTAGGGGATCGAATAGGAGAACTAGTACATCCTATAGGAAATCCTATAGCGGCTTGTTTTGAGCCCAAATTGAGTAAAATCATCCTTGAAGCTGGAATTAGGTCGCTACTTGACCTCCAACCCATCAAAATCATTGTACCCCTCTTCCTCTACACCTGTCTGCCATGCCAAAGATCAAAGAAAGATTAACATTTGCATTTATAAAGCAAAAAGATTTAAAAAAATGAGCTCTTTTATATTTACACGTGCACACAACAGTTAGTACTCTATAGATCCAATTTCATGCTTACATTAGTTAAAACATCGCATGTGACAAATAGGGTTAAAATAGGGTTTTTTTGCAAGCAAAGTGCGTTAATAAGTAGATAGAGGATTTCATGTTACTTTACAAGCATTTTTAAATTCAGTCTTTCATTCTTGCAAATAGGAAACATTTATTTTCTCTCATGACAACAAAGGAAGGACACAATGTATGTTACACATATAGTGCTGATACCTCTTAAGTTTATACAAACCCCAAGTTGATAATTAAAGTCGGTAGCCTTGGGAGAATGCTGCAATACCGAGGCTCCTCACTTTTTGGTGTCGTTGCCGAGGAGGTGTCAAAGTATGCATTGTTTTCTTCCCTAGTTGATTCATTTCTTTTACCTTTGACAAAAACAAAGCATAATTTCATTAGGCATATTTCATTTCAAAAATAGAAAAGTGCACTGCATTAGTGTTTTCATTCAATCATAAAAACAAAAAAAATCTTCAACACCAACCCACCCTCCCATTTGATCACGTGGTGCAGTAAGAGCCACATCACCATTCACTTTTGTAGGTAGAATAAGAAGATGGAAAAGAATGTAGAAGAAATGGATGGAGAAGATAACAATGAGGAAGATCCTCTCGGAATCCCCATTCCAGATACTAATATCAATGTGCAAATGAAGAACATCCCTCTATCTTTTCTTCCAACATTTAATGGTCTAAGGTCAGAGGATCTGGAAACCTTTCTCTTTGAATTTGAAATTGTTTGTAGATCTTACGGTTACTTATTATAAACTCAAAAACTAAGATTGTTCCGGCAACATTGAAGGATAGAGATTTTAAATGGTTCATGAGTTACGGACTAATTCAATAAGATCATGGAATGATATGCAAAATATATTCTTAAGAAATTATAAAGATCATGATCTTAAAGAAGAAATATTTAGAATGAACCAAAGAGAAGATGAGAGTCTATAGGATCTAATAGAGAGGTTCATGTATAATGTTAAGAGGGAAAAACTACATCATTTAAGATCCGACACACTAAAAACCTTCTTGCTTAGAACAATTAGGGATGAGTGGATTGATCTCCTTGATCTCATGAGTAGAGGTGATGTATACCATTTATCATTTGAAGAAATTTGTGAAACATGCAAACACATATCAAGAGGAAGGGCAAGAGTAGGTAAATCATCATCAAGATTAGTAAGTCAAGCTAAACTTGGAAATTTGCTTGATGATTTTAAAACAAAAATTCTTAGCAATCTAACCGAATAAGTGGAAATGTTAAGAATATAAAATGAGCAAAAAGAAGATGTTGATATTTGGGTTGTCCATGCAGAATCATGTGATGTTAAATGTTTCTTCTCATTACCAAGGTTGAAGGAAGTTCACCAAGAGGACAATGGAGCAAGTCAATTGCCAATGAAGCTATGTTATGTAGCTCCAAGAAGACCATGGTAGCTATTCAACCTGATTTAATGCAAGAGCCTAATTCACAATTTCAATCTTATGTGCATCCATCTCAAAGTAATTGGAACACACCATTTCCTTGGCAACATTGGCCATCTCAACCCCAAAACCAATCTTGGAAACAAGGTTGGGAAGGAACTTATGGGAGCCATCCACAATAACTTCAATATTTTTCTCAATATCCTCCATACCCCACACCACATCCATCTCAAATATCCACTCCAACTCAACTACTTGTACCACCATTTCCAAACCCACACATTGAAGTAGCTCAAGCCACTTACAATGCTGAGGTACAACACTTCCAAACATCTTCTCTTGAGCTCAATGGTATTCACCATAGCTCAAGAAGAGTATTGCAAAAAATAGATTATCTTGATATCATTGAAGGACCACATCTAGGAGAAGACCAAAGAAGACATGAAGAATGATCTAGATAAGTAAGAAAACCAAGGACATCAAAGTTATATTGAGTTTTGGTTCCAGAAAATCAACAAGATGGAGCATCACTCTCTTCTTCAACTATGCTTGATGCTTTCAAAGTCAAATCATTTGCTCTCTGAAATCCAGGTACATGTCAAAGCATACATTTCAATCCTACAAATCATTTTGTCTATCATCTTGATGTGCACATGACTCCATTGGAAGCATTCTTATACTTGAAAGTGATTTTGTTTTTCAAGTAGGGTAGAGTAGAAAAAAAGTGAAAAATAAGAGAAAATAAAAATAAAAATATCAGGTGAAAACCTCCTTTGAGGCACCTCAGATTGTGTCATTGATTGAAAACCTCCATAAGGCAGTCAATGGTTGGGAAAAAAAAATAGAGGAAAAAAGAAACGATCCTAGGTGAAAACCTCCTTTGAGGTGCCTAGGCAGACCTATTGGTTGAAAACCTCCTTGAGGCGACTAGTAGACCAAGAAAAAAATAAATAAATAAATCTTTGCTTCATGTATCTCTCTGATGAATGCATGTACTCTCCAACATCCGCAAGCAACAAAAACAAGTTGGCACCAACAAAAGAAAAAATAGGTCAAGCCTACTGAAAAGAAATCAAATTTTGACTTTCTCCTCCTTTGCTCAAATGCTCCAACAAGGCCAAGGCCATGCCAATCCATCACCCTCATCTATTTCCACCATCCACCCATCATTCTCAAGATTTTCCCATTCAATTTTCTTGTTGTCCTAAAAAACTATAGGAAGGCTTTGTTTTACTACAGGTAACAAAAATACATAAATCAAAAATTTATTTTGCCATAACTCGAAAACCATGCATCCATTTGAAAATATGTTTCATGGGGAGATGCATATGAATGATGGTAACATGTTCAAGCAATTTCAACAAATTCCAGTACACGGTTTCCAAAAAATCAGCCTCCATCACCTACAACCATTTTTTATTTTTCTCGATATTCGTGCATCCATTTAAAATATTGTTTCATGGGGAGATGCATATGGATGATGGTAACATGCCCAAGAAATTTCAACAAATTCCAGTGCACAGTTTCCAAGAAATCGATCTCCATTATCTTCAACCACTTTTAGTTTTTCTCGAGATCCGTGCATCCATTGACTAATTTTTTTTTTGATGGGGAGGTGTATAATGATGATATAAACATGCTAAGAAAGTTTCAAGTCAATCCATTCTACTGTTTGGGAGATGTGGACAAACCAAGTCTACTACAAAAGGTTGTCCTGAATTACTACAGGAATTTCCTGTGGCACTATAGGAAGTTCTGAAAATATACAGGAAATGCAGTCCGATGGAAAAAATATTATGCAGGTCTGTTTTTGGATAGGAAAAAATGACATTGACTTCACCACATCTCAGCCAACACCCATCATGACCATGTCACTCTATGGCCACACCTTCCACTCATTCCAATACCTATTTACCCTCCAATAGAGAAAGGACACAAACATTCAAAAAAACAAAAGGGCAACTACAATAGCCTATTTGGAAGTAACAACAGGCTCCAAGCCTAACCTTCAGTGTGATGATTTAAAGAGGAGAAGCATAACTATAGGTACAATGAAACTCCTCCAGAGCTCAACAACAACAGAGGAAGCCATCACCTACACGTCAACAAGACAACCCATCAACAAAATAAGATCAACAAAAACGAAAAAGGCAATCAAGAAGATGTACTTGAGTCATGATAAGCACAAACAACATCAACTCAGCAGCAACATGCATGTCTCTCCAACAACCATCAGGTAGGTATAGGTATGCAGTATTCTTGGCCTCTTCTCTTGAGCATATTATAGTTAGAAATTTGTTGCCAATGCATAAGAGATGATGTTTTATAAGATAATGATGGGTCAACAGTCTCAGTCACCTTCAAATAGTTAATTGCAGCTCACTCTTTCACTCATAGAATGTTGAAAGTCAAATTATGAAGGGTGATGATTTCAAGGAATGAGGAAAGCAGTTAAAAGAAGAAATTTTTCCAAAGGCCAAGTAACCACAGCACTCCAAGCCCTCTATCCACTTCATATTCACTATCTATCCATCATTCATCCATCTCATTTCATAATTTCAAGAAAAAACCCTATCTCACCCTGAAAATTTCTTGAAAAAACAAACGAAGCATCCTCTCCATTTTCACAAACCTACATCATTTCTTATCACTCCCATACAATTAGAAGACTCTGAAGGAAAAAGGAATGACTACTATAGGAAGAAAGAATGTTGAAACAAGAAGGAAGAAAGAAAAAATTGTGCTAAAACCCAAAATGACAGTACCTAAGAGAGACCTAATCAAAACAAAGAACTCTAAGGCCATTAGGCAACCATCTAGGCCACAAGACAGAAGAAGAAGGCAACAAAAAGAAATAAGGCATCCACCATCAAAACAGAACTCAAACTACAGTAATGAAAAGATACTTTCCAAGAGGCCTCTAATATCTTTCTAGCTTTTGTCCAAGGCCTAAAAGATGTTATAAAAATGAGAGAAAAGGCATGGGTGTCAAGTTGAGGGCCTCTCTTAGGCTCAGATTATCATTTATGCTCAAAAAGGGTTTCCTGTAGTTTTAACATGGTTTACTATAGTTTTGACAGGGATTACGAGAGGATGTCCTAGTTCTCATTTAAAGACGGTTTGAAGGTTTCATAGGTTTCCAAATGGTGGAACAAGGTAGAAGAAGGTTGATAAGGATGTGGAAGACCTTACCAAACTGAAAAATATTCAACAACCATCTTGAATAAGGGGGAGAATGCAAACTAATAGTCTCAAGAAACAAGGATTTGTCTTTGCACAAATATGCTTTTGGGCTTGTCCTTAAACCTACGGCCAAGATTCTTAATGCACAAGAGGGAGGCCACCAGGGCCATGAATGAGGCACAATGAGGTCACTAAGTTGCTCAGAGGATGAACAACACTTTCAGCAGGGGGTATGATGGGCCTCTAAATTAGACATAAATTAAGGCCCATGCCTTTAAGTTAAACATAAATTAAGGCCTATGACCATCCTTCAGCACATTAAACCTCTCTTTTTGAATTAGATAATGTATTTTTAACTTTAATATATTCATTAAGAAGGTTTACAAATAATTGCATATTTGTGCCTAATATTATTTATTTTTGTAGAATATTATGAGAATATTGAAGATTATGAAGATTTGGAGGAGGAGATAATTTAGAGACTTTCCCCCTACTACAAGAGGATCACTATTAAATAATAAATCAACAAGATATTAAGGAATTATGGCATAGATTGTGGAACTCCAATGATTGAGAAAATCTAAGAATGTATTCCCTGCCATTTAATGCAGATTCCTAGTATTAGGAACCAAATCCACTAATCAAGGGATTTTGGTGGGGAAAGCTTCCTCCATTCATGGGGAATGATTCCTAATCATTTTGTATAGGTACCAAGTCAAATTTCTCCTCTAGGGAAAGATTTTCATTAGTGTTCTTGTGGAGAGAACTCATATTTCTGCATCTCCATTGTATTTTCATGCAGGGATGTAATTGTATTGATGAAAATAATAAAGATTGGTGTCATATTAAACTTCTAAATCTTGTTCTCCTCCATATGTCTCTGAGTTTCCTTGAGCTTGGCCATCCCAGGAGCCTCAGAGCCCTTTTGTATCATTTTCGTTCCTTCTTTTCACTTCTTATTCACATGCATCTCTTGTTTTTATTTCTTTCTATTTCTGCATTTAGTATTAATGATTTCTTGTTTTAGGATTGAGTTAAAAGGTTGATGTAAGTTATTTTGCAAGATCAAAAGCATCATTTCATATTTGGAAAATATTTGGAAGGTCATAGTAATTATTGAGCTACTTGGATTCGCTTTCTTATTCCCAAATTTGTATTTCTGGAACTCTTTTGCGGCAAAGAACAATAAATATCTACTATTTTTTAGAGCATGCTAAAGAGCTTCAATCAAGTTGGTTCCACTTGCATTAGATCACAAAAACATTCTAGTTCATAAAAAATAATTACCCCATTGCATTTTCACTTGATTAGGTTAGGCATTTTATAGATTTACTAGCTCACTAGTTCTCGAATTTTTAGATTTCCGACTAGTAATATTCTGTTAGTTTTTAGCGTGGGCTAACAGAAGTCTTTTTGAGTGATTCCACTTAGAATGTGGACCTAAAACATCCTAGTCAATAACAAAATTTGTCCCATCTAATTTGGATTTGATTTGCTTGGTCATTCGATGAATTATAGTTTCATATAGTAAATTTGTAAGATGTTGTAGTAAAACAAGGGATCATGTAGGATAGCTAGGGGATCCTATAGGAGAACTAGTACATCCTGTAGAAAATCCTGTAGTAGTCTGTTTTGAGTCTGAATTGATAAAAAACATCCTTGAAGCTAGGATTAGGCCCCTACTTGACCTCCAAGCCATCAAAATCATTGGACCCCTCTTCCTCCACTCCTGTCTCCCTTGCCAAAGATCAAAGAAAGATTAACATTTTCATTTACAAAGCAAAAATATTTTTAAAATGAGTTATTTTATATTTACGCATGCACACAATAGTTAGTACTCTCTAGATCAGATTTCATGTTTATATTAGTTAAAACATCACATGTGACAAATAGGGTTAAAATAGGGTTCTTTTGCAAGCAAAATGTGTTAATAAGTAGATAGAGGATTTCATGTTACCTTACAAGCAATTTTAAATTCAGTATTTCATTCCTGTAAATAGGCAACATTTATTTTCTCTCATGACAGCAAAGGAAGGACACATTGTATGTTGCACATATAGTGTTGATACCTCTTAAGTTTGTACGAATCCTGGGTTGATAATTAAATTCGATAGCCTTGGGAGTTGTAACATTCTTGCTGCAATATCGAGGCTCATCACATACCCCAAAGTATTTTATTATGATTTTTAAACGTTCTTAGCAAAACAGTGTCTTCACATCAACGTTTACAAAATTACATCAGCCAAATATGATGAATAGAAACAAAATGTCTTCTATTTATAGAGAAATCCTTCCAAGTGGAAAATAACAGTTAGTAGGTTTGATCATCGTCGGAGTAATCTCGACCGTCGATAAATACTTGATCATTTTTTAATCGTTGTTGTTGAAAATATTTATTTTTGAGGAATTTTGGAATTTCTCATTAAAACCATTTTTCATTAATCCAAAAATAATTATTTTGGATTAATTTCCTCAAAATTTTGACTTTGACTTAACCACCATGGTCCAATGGCTCAATGTTTCTTAAAAAATTCATTTTTGTCTTGGTGGGGGGACCTCCAAAAATTAACTTCTTTTTTACCCACAAATATTTTGGGCATTTTCTACTTAGAGAAATTAATTTCTCCAGAATTTATTTTTTTACTCTAAATAATTAATATTCTTGCTTAGGATTTAATTTTATTTTGTTAGAAAAATTAATTAATTAACACTTGAGGGGATTAATTATTATTCCACCCTCAAATACTTTAGTTTTGGTGTCTAATTGCTAGGGACCATGCACTAAAACATTTTTACATCATATAATTACACATTCAATCCTCAAAGGGGGATACCCGTTCGTTATAAACCCTCATAATAATTACCCAATTCTACGACTCAATATGATCTAGTAGACTAAGTGATCTATAATAAATAATTTAGCCAAATAACTTAAATTATTCTCAAATAACTTTTACAATAGACTCAAATAAGAACACTAGGATTCACCTAAGATTTCGACAATAAATTCCACCATAGATTTTGGGTTTAAGTTGGAAGGAAAAACTCTGTCGATTATCCGTGTTTAAAAGCACACATAATTCGATGAGATGAAAAACCTCCTAGGATGAAATTCATCGCCAAAATCATAGGCTTACCTAGGTTGTTACATTATTAACAGTCATACTAGAATCATTTACATTACAATTTGAAAAAATTGGGTTTACAATGACATGATAACTGGTTGGCTGATGATTCTGAACTTTAAAAAAATTTGTACAACTGCTTCCTTGTACTTGTGACAAAAATGGGTGCAACTTCTGACTCCATATGGGGACATGTTGCTTCACCAGAGAATTGTGAGAAACCAGAATAGTGTATTCAAGAAAAAAGAAGTCCATCAAATAGATATCAGTTCATAATCAAAATCATCATGCTCATATAGAAAATATGTTGGAATAGAAAAATATATTATAACAGACTTAAACATAAAACATAAGTGCATAATTTTTTTTAACTAATGACATGAATGAAAGGGAGTAGGGTTAGAGATACTATACAAAGGATTCCCAATGGCATCAGATATCTTCAACATAGTGTATATTGAGCATATTCCTACTTTCTGGTAGGTATGTGGGTTGCCTTTCCTGATGTGCCATGCTGAATTCTGAAAATGCTAGGATGAAAGATCTAAAGAATGTGAAGTATGCCCAATATTATCCTGAATATACTCTATCAAAGATTATACATAAGTTTGATCTTTCTCAATTCCGTTTTCAACCATGGAACCTACAGTTAACATGTTTTCAATTAGACAATTGACCACCTCATAATGAGATGAGAATTGCTTTAGCGGATTAGGAGGCTTATGAACTGTCGAAATCTCTTTGTTCTTACCTTCATCATTCGATCCATGCTGAAATTTATGCACCTGTGACCTTTCCATCTTTTGTATCTTACTCTGAAGAGAGATCTTCTCAATTCTCATGGCATTTATTTGATAGGAATGTTCAACCTTCATAGCATTGATTTCCTTAGCATGGTCTTCCTCCATAGGAAACAACTTATTCTGAAGACATATTTGACCAACTTCCATATATTTTATTACTTTGACATGACTTTCTTTCATGGAAATCAAATGGTCTTGCATGGTGGTCATCTTATTAGAATGATTAATTTCCATTGTCTATACCCTGTTTTTCATGGTTCTCATCTCCTTAGCATGAATGAAAACTAATTTTGCTTGATTAAGCTCCATGCTATGAATTAATTATGCTTGATTTTTTATTACTTGTGTGTATTATTCCCTCATGATGAACATCTGATTAGAATGATTAACTTCCATGGTTTTCATTTCCTCGGCATGTTTCTCTTATATGGCTAATAACTTGTTCTGAAGACTGACTTCCCCGTATTGCGAGCTTAATTCATTCTTATAATTTTCCTTTATGGTGTTCATCTCCTCAACATGTTTTTCTTGTACAGTTATCCATTTGTTGTGCATGGATCTCATTTCCTCGGAGTGATTCTCTTGGTTGAGTTTCATCATTTTCATTAAATTAGCTTGACTGAATTGCGTGTTTCTAAGCATCTAAGTTAAATCCTTGATATTATCCCTTTGATCATTTGTTCCCTCCTTTCAACTATCTTAGATTCTTATTGCAATGGCACAGGTGGATTATTCATGAAAATGGTCATAAGGTATGCAATATGGAACATTTTGATGTGGTGCATTCCCCCGAGCCCTTTCCATATTAGTTAGGCGATTGTGCATATAAACGATTTGATTTCTATGCTCAACTTGCATACTTTTAATGATTTCCTTTAATTCTTTAACCTGATTAATTTTCTTTTCCTCAACTTCTTTCTTCGAAAGGTCATGAGGATTACCTTGAATGTTAGTAAAACAACACAGGGCTAACAAGTCATCCATGATGACTTGCTTAAATGGAAAATGATCTAATGGATGTTAGAGAGAGATATCATTGTTTAAGAAAAACAAGAGATTCACAAGAAGCGAGCTTCTAGCAGAAATTATTGTAAGAAATGAAAGAAATGCAGTCACCACTTGAACATGAATCTAGTTTCAAAATCCAGAAGGAAAAAATGAAAAGTTAGTCAAGGAGACAAATGGATATCAAGGAGAGTTTCCTATCTAAGAAAAATGGGTGCTTACTAGAATGTAATTTTTTCAACCGATCTTTGAGAGCGGGGTTAAGCAAGCTACCATTATTTCTTCTAGACTAAACCCTTGTAAATGGATGAATAAGTGGAGTCACCAACCAAACAAGAAACCAATTGAAATTTCTAGGTGCTAAAGGTGTGAATAGAGAAGATGAAAATATTAGTGAGAGGAAAAAGGATAGAGCTATGAGAAGATGAAGAGATCGCAACAGTGCCAAAATATGTGTCGCTTGATGGGCTAATGAAAGGATAAGAATGAAAAAATAATGTCGTGAGAACCATGAACAGAAAAATATATCCCCGACAATGACACCAAAAAATGTTGTCACTCAGTATAAGTACAATGCGACAACAACTCAAGTCGGGGGCTATCACTCTGATCCCCGACCTCTCCATTATAGCTGTCTCCCAACAGTAGGTTATAGGAAATAGTCCCTATGGAAGATGGAAATGAAAGACAAGTTGGAAAAAAACGAGTCTAGGAGACATGATTGAATTGTTTAGCCACTTGGTTGATTTAGCAAGCTTTTAAAGATTAGATTAAATTACTTATGAAACTAGTGCCTTATAGAGTCAACTTGTTTTATATCAATTATGGACCACGTGACTAAATGAACAACCATTTCTTAAATGCTTAACTATCCTATATGCTATGCAAATCCTATAAATTAGGTGTGATGCAAGAATATTGATTTCTTTTAATTATATGCTTATTCTAGGTGTATCTTTCCTCTTAACCATTTTGAAGATAGTCTCTAGAGTAGGTTGTGAGAAAGAGGCCAAGAGGAAGCAAGCAAAGGCTTGATTAACAATACATCCCCTTAGGTACTAACCACTCGATGCCTCTGCCGCTGCAAAGACTGTGGCTCTGACGACTGCAAGGTCACCATGTTAACCACTTAAGAGATACTAGGCTCATCAAGCTAGATAAGAAAGGTGGTCATATTATCTCTATCAACCAAGCTCATGATCATAGGTAAGTTATTAAATTCAAGACTAGCCTTAGGATGAGAGTGAAATATGGATGGGTGGAATTAAGTTAAGATTGTTTAATGTTCTTTAAGTACTTGATGTTAATTATATTATAACAAGGGTACTTAACAATGAATTGAGAGATAATCTTAAACAAGACAAAGTGCTAACTTAACAAGTGCCAACAAGATACAAGAGATAACCAAAAGAGAAAATTTCTCAATAACCACAAGAGATATTCTCTTGAAGAGAAATCACTAATATGCCAAAAATTCCCACTAACCATAAATTGATAAAGATATTAATGGAAAGAAAGAGAATTAGAGCATTTATTCACTTAAAACAATTAGCCAATGACTCAAAATGCCAATGATGATTACTCCAAAGAGACAACAAGATTATCAATGCTCTTATACAATTAGAAGCCTTCTAAGATATATCAATATTTCTCAATGCCAATTATTGTTAGGGAGTCCTCAAATTAAGAACTCTTTAGATCTTGAATGCCAATGTAAAGTTATCATTCACAAATATATATTAGACATGAAACAAAAATGACAATAAGGATCTTATGTCAATTAGAATGATGGAAACGATAGACACCAAGATCAATGAATTCTTAGATTTATTCACCATAAGAAATTATTCAAAAAGGTACTTGGATTAAGAGACTAAACTTGTCAAGTGCTTTGAAGAGAGTGATCTTATTAGTGTAAACTTGAAAACTTTAGCCAAATCACAACAATAAATGTGTTAGTGCACTTGAAACAATTAGAAACCAATGGCAATTTTACCTCAAGATTTATTGTTACCAATGTTAGCTATGCTCAATATACCATTAACAAATTTAAGGAATTTTAATGAATCGTGATTAAAGCCTTGTGATAGTAGTGAGTAGATCAATATCAAATTCCAAAATAATGCCAAAAATTTGTTACTCATTCTTGATTTACATTTGAAAACTTTCAGTGACGATTCAAATGGGTAAATAGGTATTTATGTCATTTTCTATATCAGAGTTTAATGATCTTATGGAAATCAACAATGAATCATTGAAAAATGCAAATGTGAGTTTCCCAATCTATGCAATGAATTCCTCAATGTGTTTAGGAAATTTGTATGTATTTTAGGGCATTCAAATTGAAAAATTATCATTGTTATGGAATGATTAACTATTTGTAGAAAAACAGCAGATAGATTGAGGGTAAGAGGTCAAACCCTTGGGCCTTGGGCCTTGAATATTTTCTCCAAAATTTCTCCATAGAGAGACTATCTGTAACCAAAAGAATACAATCCCAATTCACTGCAAAACAACCAAATGTCAGCTCAGAAAATCAACTAACCACCCACACTAACTGCAAATGGAAA
This sequence comes from Pinus taeda, assembly GCA_000404065.3. NCBI lineage: Eukaryota > Viridiplantae > Streptophyta > Pinopsida > Pinales > Pinaceae > Pinus > Pinus taeda. The sequence continues at coordinate 121,660 of APFE031630897.1, forward strand.
TGAGGGCTAAGAAAAGGGATAGAAGGAAAGACAAAATTGCCTATTAGGCTTGTGCTAAGGCAAAGAGGCCTGATAGACCTCACAGCTGGGGGAAATAAGGCCCTCGAAGCCTGCCACAAGCCCAAGAATGTTGCGGCTTAGGGACAGAGGGTCTAGGAGGGTTTAAAAGTCCGTGATGGAGGATGAAGAGGGAGAAAAGAAGGTAGCAAAGGGGGGCAAAGGTTAGACAGAGGAGTGAAAAGGAGGTCGAGGGAGAAGGGAAGAGGAAGGAGGGTTGTGACAGGGAGAAAGAAGGGGGCCGAAGGGGAAAAGAGGGGGAGAAATCTAGGGACAAAGGCCTTGAGGCCTGTAGCCAGGACTTAGAGGCCTAGATAAGATGGCAACATGCCTCAAAGGGTCCATGCTAGGTATCTAAATGCTAAAATAGGCATGTGGCCTAGGGCTGGAGGGTCGATTAGGGCAGCGGCTAGGAAAGAGAGGTAGATGTTGGGCCTATAGGACATAAAAAAATTTTAAACCCTTGCCAAAATTGTGAACTTGCTTTATATATTCAATAATCGCTTAATTTCACTATAAAATATTTTGATGTTGGCCTTGGAAAATTTCGGAGACTAGATCTTACCCTCAAGGGCCTAGATGTAGCTCAAAACCTTAGCAAATATTCTTGATGCTCACCTATACAAATGAAAATAAAAATACCCAAAACCCTGATATATACAAAAATCCAGAATATACTTCAAACCCCAAATAGCTGCAAAACAAGGGTTAGAAAAAATTATTTTTCTACAAATATTTATTTACAAAATATATACAAATATATAATCCTTGGAAGATTTTTTGAAGAATAAATTGTATAACAATGATAATAACTTGATGTATTTCGAAAGATAAATATTAAACTCCAATCTTAGTGAAGTAAGAAAATCACATAAATTTCTCGAAGTCCAAACAGGGTTAGTCTGTGCCCATAGTCTATGAACTTGTATCCCAAGGGTCGAAGAACATACAAACTCTATATATTTTCTTCAATAGAGTTTGTTAAACATTTGATGAATCAGATCACCTAAGATAGACCAAAAATCTACCAATAGAATGTTTTTATCACCATATAATGAATAATCAAGCTGATAAAAAATTTAAGCACAATATAGTAAAGCACATACGCAACACATACCATAGATCGATGAGACAAAGACAGCATGAACTGTACCCCAAAGTATTTTATTAGCAATTTCAAATCTTCCCAATAGAACAATAGATTCACACCAGCATTTACAAAATTATTTAGCCAAAGATGACAAACATAAGCAAAATGCCTTCTATTTATATAGAAATATCTCCAAGTGGAAAATAACAGCTAGTTGGCTTGATCCCCATCAAAATAATCTTGATCGTTAATAAATACTTGATCATATTTTAATCTATGTCATCAAAATTTTTTATTTTTGAGGAATTTTCGAATTTCTTAATAAAACTATTTTTATTAATAAAAAAAAATATTTTGGATTAATTTCGTAAAAAATGTGACTGACTTAACCACCAAGGTCCAAGGGCCCAATTTTTCTTAAAAAATCATTTTCTACCTTGGTGGGGGACCTCCAAAAATTAACTTCTTTTTGATCGATGATTTTTTTGGTCATTTTCTACTTAGAGAAATTAATTTCTCCATAATTTATTTTTTTACTCTAAATTAATTAATTTTCTCGCTTAGGATTTAATTTTATTTTGTTAGAAAAATTAATTAACACTTGAGGAGATTAATTACCCTCAAATACTTTATCCATGGTGTCTGATTGCGAGGGACCATGCATTAAAATATTTTTACATCAAATAATTATATATTCAACCCTTAAAGGGGGAATACCCATTTGTTATAGACCCTCATAATATTTACCCAATTATGCGACTCAATATGATCAAGTAGACCAAGTGATATGTAATAAAATAATTTAGTCAAATAGCTTAAATTTTTCTCAAATCACTTTTACAATAGACTCGACTAAGAACACTAGGATTCACTTAAGTTTTCGACAATAAATTCCACCCTAGCTTTGGGATTTAAGCTGGAAGGAAAAACTATGTCGATTATCCGTGTTTAGAAACACACATAATTCGATGAGACGAAAAACCTCCTAGGATGAAATTCGTCGCCAAAATCATAGGCTTACCTAAGTTGTTATATAATTAAACGGTCATACTAGCATCATATACATTACAATTTACATAAATTAGGTTTACAATGACATGATAACTAGTTGGCTGATGATTCTGAACTTTGAAAAATTTTGTACAACTGCATCCTTGGACTTATGACAAAATGGGTGCTACAAGTTCAAAGGCCACATTAAAACTTTTCCATTAATAAAAAAAAATCCATTCCTTTATCTTCTAGAGTAGATATGGATACAATATTCTTTTTCAAACCAGGTACATACAAAATTTCTTGCAAAAAAATAGATTTGTCATCATCTAAGTGAAATGACACTGAACCATAACCTTTAACTTAGTGACTAAAATTATCTCCCAGGATAACATTTAAATCAATCACCCTCTCAGTTAGGTTAGAGAGTACTTCTTTGTAACCAGTAAACGTTTGGAAGCACCATTATCCACTAGCCAACTATCAAATGAATCTGCATAAGAAGAACTGGAAAGAGCAAAAACAAGAAAATAGTTTGCTTGATTTTCAACTACATTATTTTTATATATTGAATTTCTTGTTTTCTTAGGGTGCCCTATTTTTTATTTTTAGAAGAGTATTTTATATAATCGGATCAGTTTTTGAATCTAAGTGTTTTTATTTTTTTACAATCACAAGGAAAGTGACCATGTTTTTGGAAATTAAAGCATCTAACTTTTGACATTTCTAGATTCCCTTTATTTTATTTGAAAGCAAATTTCTTTTTATTATCTTTATTTCAGTAGGTTCTCCTTCTTCATGATGTGAGATTTTGGCCTCCCCTTGGAGACACTTTCCTAGGAGCTCATCAAATGTGGGTGTAGTGTTGATATTGATTATGGTGGTGATAAAAGTTTCCCAAACAATAGAAATACCTCCGAGTGCAATCAAAATCATTTCTTTGTCAGGTACAACTTCACCAACTGTTGATAGTTGATTCCTGATTTTGTTCATTTTCAGTAAGTATGCTTGAACCATATCTCATATGTTTATTTTGATGTCCTTTAGTTGATTCTTCAAGGCAATAATCTCGTTCATGTTATTAATTACAAACATGAAAATTAGTTTGTCAAACATTTATTTAGATTTTTTCAAATCAGAAACATAAGTAATGAGATGATTACTAAGAGAATAAAGAATAATTTTCCTAATTTAATTTGATCTCACCCTTTTTTTTTTTTGATTCAACAACATCACTTGAATTCTTTGGTGGAACAAATATTTTACCTTTAACATATTCCAGAACTTCGTTTTCTTCAAGAGTGATATCTAGTCTTGCTTTCCATGGACAAAAGTTTGAAGCATCATTTAACTTCTCTACCTTGAAGTAGGACAAAGTCATCTTGATAAAAAATCTTTGGCAGCAAGTGGTTCTCTTCAGGTGATCTCTGGCTTCCTTGGACTTCTCTTCACCAAGGCTCTGATACCATGTTAAAATCTGGAAGTTCTATGCATAAATTTAAAAATTATTTGTAGAAACTTGATTTTTCTTATATAGAAAATTGAATTTACTTTGCATAAAATTGAATGTACTTCATAGAAAATTGAATGTACTTTGCAGAAAGTTGAATGTACTTTGCATAAAACTGAATTTACTTTGTAGAAAATTGAATGAAACTAAATGTACTTTGTAGAAAGTTGAATGTACTTTGCAGAAAATTAAATGTACTTTGCAGAAAACTAAATGTTCTATGTTGTTGCAATTACTCAGAATGCAAAATTCTTTTTCTAAATTTTTTAGATCAACAATTGTAGATAGAACATAAACTTAATGCTCGTATGAAGATAGTCAAGTACAAATATAAGACATTGAAAGTTAGGTCCAATGACAAAGGAAAAACCCACAAAGGAGAAAACCCAAATGATCATTCTTCTATCAGATTTCTTATTTTTAGTTAGAGTATATATATATATATATATATATATATATATATATATATATAATATATATATATATATATATCGAGAGAGAGAGATAGAGAGAGAGAGAATGAATAAAGTCATCAATGTCTGATCAAATTTGCTATTTGCTTGAAGATATCTTTCTCTTGATCAAATCTTGTCCTTCACACTTGCTCTAGTTCTTCCCTTGCTCTTACTCTTCACTTTCTCTCACACTTCTCTTTCTCACACTCAACACTAGCTCTCTTTTTTCACAATGAACATTCTACTCTCAATTCTCACTTACTCTTGCTTAAAAAGATGAGAAATGAGGAGTTATAAAATGAATTTATGCCTTGAGCCAATAATAGAAGAATTGAATTCCATGAGGGAGGAGTTACTTGAGGAGAAGTGTAACTCATCACAGGAATAAAGAGAGAGATACACTTGTTTTGAGGAGTTACAATTCAAATTATGGAGAGAGAGAGTTACACTTAGACATGAGAGAATATTTGGTGAGAGTTACGAATCAAATTGAATGAGGGAGATACAAGTGCATTTAATAAGAAGTTACTCTTTTATCATACAATGAATTAGTAAGGGAGAGTTACATTCTCTTAAGTTCAGAGTTAATATTTTTTTCAAAGAGAGAGACTTGATTTTCCAAGTAAGAGATTCTCAATTTAATTTACTTATTCCATGAGATAATTCGTTTATTTATTAATCCATTAAAGGTAAGTGACTTTATACTATTTTATAAATAATAGTATAATAATAATGATAATACTAGTAAGGATAAATATATTAATTCTTGACTTGTATAATCATGATTGAATTGATTTTAAAGTGGATTCCATATGTTGAGGTCATCCTTGATTATTTAGACATGACTTTCTATTTTTGGAAAGTCACTTCCAAATTGATATGTGACTTACTATTTTTGGAAAGTCATATTAGAATTATCAAAAATGGGATTTTATTATAGGTGGTTAAAAAAAAACTGAAAGATATGATTTCTTCTAGGAAAAATTCATTCGTGAGCTGCCAAATTTTAACACTCATCCTCCTACATTTGCATTCAAGTTCAAACTTCTCTCTAACACATATATGCGGCCTAATAGTGGCATATATGCGGTCTAATGACGACAACTTTTGCAGCCTATTGGAGGCAAACTCTGCGACCTATTTGTGGCAACTTCTATGACCTATCAGATGCAACCTTTGTGGCATATTGGAGGCATCTTCTGCAACTTATTGGTGGCATCATATGAAACCTATTCTTTTTGGTTTATGCAGCGTATTTTCAGTGGTATTTGCAGCCTATCTTATGTGGTATTTGCACCCTATCTATGTGGTATATGAAACCCATTCTGTATGGTTTATGCAGTCTATTTTCAGTGGTATGTGTGGCCTATCTTCTATGGTACATGTGTCCTTCCTTCGGTAATGTTTACGGCCTATCTTTATTATTATATGTGGCCTACTCTCTATATCATATACGGCCTTATTTTTGTATTATATGTGGCTTTCTCTCAGTGATATTTGAGCATAAATTCCTATGATGTTTGAGCATTGATTCCTATGATGTTTGAGAAGTAATTTCTATGATATTTTGTGCAGTGATTTCTATAATGTTTGTTCAGAGATATATGATAGTGATTCTTGTTCACTAAAGTATGGAAATGATTCTTGTTTAATGATGTGTGACAGTGATCCTTGTTCAGTGACATTTGTTCCTATTACATATGGCAGTATCCATATATGTTAGCATCCTTTATGGAAGAGATATATAGTAGTGTCATTATGATTGAGATGTATGGCAGTACTTTTGTGGTTGTGATATTGGTGTATGACAGTGTGCTTATGACAATGAAGTATTGCAAAATTACTTGTCCTTATTAGATAGTGATGCATGGCATAATTACTTGTCAGTGATGTATGGTAGAGTTACTTGGAAGAGTTACTTATTTGGCAGTGACGTATGTCATAGTTACTTGTTCTTATTGGACAATGAGGTATGTCAGAGTTGTGCTTATGACATAATTATGGAGGAAACTTTTATGGTTTCATCTGTTGATCACTAAAAGACCTTTGAAAGGTCCCGTGAAGCACTTGTGAATGCCTTTATCTTGGATTGACCCTAGAAGGCCTAATATGATGGATGTTGTAAGAATTGTGTCTCATTATTATTATACTTTGTATCCCAGCTGAAAATTTGATGAACATATAAGAAGAAGAAGAATTGATTTTGGGTTTTCCCCCTTTTTGGGCTCCTCCTTGGTCTCTAACCAAAGTCCTAGAGTATATATTGTGCATGATTTTCTTCTAATGTTCCCTACTGTCCCACAACATTATTGATATTAATTTTCTCACTACATAATTGCGAATGATGATATGGGGCAAATGTAATAATTGTTGAAAAAAGTTTGAAAATGAGATTATTTTCAGCAGAGAAAAAGCTAGCCCTATAATTAACAAATCCATCATAGGGATATGCCACTGTAGTAAAGCTTGCAATTATGGACATCCCTTAGATAATACATCCCTCAATCCATTTTCAACAACTTTATGGAAAAAACTAGACAACAAGTTTCATTATAGCTATGCTTGTGCTTATTAAACTGACAGGTAAAAGGAGGTGATAAATAGAGGTCTTGGGAATTTATCACAAAATATAATTGGAGAGCACTTGAAACAAAGGGACCTAGTTTTTCAACAAGCCAAGTTTGCTGACAATTATAGTGTAAATAGATCCACAAGTTTATCACTTTACAAATTGTTTGTGGACGAAATCCAAAAGGGGTTGTAGATTTAGTGATATCACCAGTGGATATGCACATTAGTAGAGATGTTGAAGGATTTGCAGAGAATATTCAAGAAATTTAAATGCAAGTGAATCAATTTTTTTGGGGGAAATGTGCATCGTCTATTTCATCAAATGAGAAATGAAGCAAAACTAGTAGAAAATTATCGAACAATATAATTGGTAATTTCACCTTGATCCCCTTTGAAGCAAAAATAATTTTCAATAAGGAGATCAACTTCAAGGAGATTTTTTGTGGTACTCCTCCACACTCGGGTTTTCAATGTATTTATTCATATAAATAAATATAGCTTGCAATAATCCAAACCTGTGAGTGGATGGGATATATGAAAAGCACAGGTAGCAAATAAATTATAGTTGAAAAAAGGATAACCTCACAAAAAATGAAATAACTAAACTTATTCTATCACATACATCCATTCACACAATGACGAAAACAAATTTGAAACAATATTCATAAAGAAAATAAGACTGATGGCCCAAAATTTCAAAGAGATTTAAATGATTTCATTCATTTAAAATCATAAGATGCATAGGAGAAACATACACAACATCTCATGATTTATAAAAAGTATTGAAACCAAACCACAAATGCTATGAGCTCTTGGAATAGCTCTCTATGATAGTCGAAATATTATAAATTGAAGTTCAATTTCGAATGAAGTGTGTCTATTGCACAACACAATATTCCTAATGCTTAAACGGTAAAAGGAAATGAATTCGTCCAAATGTATTGGGATAGTAAAATAGCAATAATAACCTAGAAGGAAAGGAAAAATGTAGTCGGGGATCAGCGTTACAAATGAAAAATACACTTAATAAAGTGGGATGACAGAAGGGAAATTGCTTCAAGAATACTCACAAAATTTGTAGAGAAATGGTGGATGGAATGATCTCTCTCTTCATTACCTCGAGGTCCTTGAGCATATATCTTGTCTTTGAATCTTTTTAATGTAATCACCTTTGGTGGTTATTCTGGATTAACAATTTCTATTAAAGATCTTTTATGCCAATATTAAATATACTCTTTAATGGGTGAAACTATAATATCTTGTTTTACCATGAGTGAAAATATCTCCTCCTCTTTTCTTTCAATTTTGAGCGTCACTGCTCAAATGCCACTAGGTGATCTTCATTATCATTTACAAAGAAACCAACCACATTTTAATTTATTCTTCCAAAAAATCAATGAAATTATCAAACCATGGCCCATGAAGCTTTAATTACACTCAAATCCACCTCTAATTGATCTTTGGGTATTAGCATAAAGTCTCTTATCACTGGGTGTCCTCCAAGATCTTCAAAAACTTTGATTGCTTTAGAGAAAGTGTTACTTCTCATATTTGTATTTTTTGTACAACCAATGATGGAGTCTTGCAACACTTGTATTATGGCAGATTGCTTTAAATTATTTCATTTCTTGAATGGAAGGAAACTCTTTATGATTTTTTTGAAAGCCACTCAAACTTGAAACACTTGTAATGAAAGTATTTAGATCATTTTCACAAAAATGTTCGCATGGTATTTTTTTTCATCCATCTTGATGCGTTCATAATGGAAAAATTGGAGGAATCATCTCATAAGACCATTTTACTAGAGGGACCGAGTTTGGCAAATTAGGGTTTGAAACCTTTTGGGAGCATTTTGGGGCATCAAACAATGTTTTTTGGTGGTAAAACTTGGTCAATTGAGTGCCACCTTTTACTCCTATTCTACACACAAGGGCCTTTCCAATGGCACAAGAAGTGTCGAAATTGAGTTTGCATGAAAAAATTATGCCACTCATAAGTTGACCATCCTGCTATGGCCACTATAATTTATGATCTGGTGGACCAATTTTATGCTCAAAATTCAAAATTGTCGGAATGGCTCGAAACTAGAACAACCACGCAGATCTCATCATTTTGAATATGGCACAATCGTTTCATTCAAAACAGACGTCGTATGCTCCCATAAACATGTTCTAATCGTTTTTGGAAAAAACTAAAATTTCATAAATATAGTTTGCAAGGTTGCCCAGATAGCAATCCGTACAGCTGACTAGAACTGCTGACATGGCATGCTGACTGGACTCCATCGGCCAATGGTGGATCGACACATGGCAAGTGACTATGTGCATGGTTGGCGCAATTTGATTGGTTTATGAGGTTGGTCAAGTGGACCAACCAGGAGGTACCACGTGGGCCAACCAGAGGCTGCCAAATGGCCTCTTGATGGCCACTAAAATTTGTTAAGATCAGAATTGCAACTCCCAAGGTTCGAACGCACAACCACTCACCAACTAACCAGTGGCCACACCAATGCGCTACATTAGGTTTCTTGTCATATGATGTGAGCCACATATATTTAAAGGTTGGTTTATGGCACTTTTGGGGAGAGGTCAGGCTAAGACCTAGCCCCTGGCTGCCCTAGTGCCACGGGAATGTGGCCAAGGGGCCAAGGGCTAGGCCCTAGACCAACCCACGAGGGCTAGCCTATGGGCTAATGGCCACCCATATGACCACCGGCGCAGATAAAAATGAACTAGCTCCATATTCGGTCAAATAATTGACCCACAGGCATTAATGGACGAATTAAGTATCCCACAATGCATCGGCGATTAGCCTAATTATTGATCTATTAGTGATTTTTGGGGCGGATTTGTGGGACATTTTGCAGACAAGTATGATTTGTAGAAAGAATAGCAATAAAACTTGGGGAGATTATAACTTTCTCAATTTTTGGTCTTCTGGGGAGCACCGCAAGGCTAGACAGGGGTTTTTGACAGTTTTGAATCCATTAGAGCTACAAAAGTTGAACTTTTAATTCATGTTTATGTGTTTATGAATTTGACATAAGAGGCTTAAAAACCCTAATTTAATCACTTGCAATTTATCATAATCCTCAAGAAGTTTCATATATAGATCAGTTTGGTATCAGAGCTTAGGTTCTTTGTTGTTGTGAGGGTTTAATTTGTTTGCAAGTGTTCTGATGCTTACAAGGTTGAAGCTCAAGAGAGGAGAATGAAATTTTGTGGTTGCAAGTCCTCAAGTTGGGACAAGGACAAGGAGAGAACATTTGCCACAATCTCCACAACAAATTTCACCTCAAATTGTACCTGAAGCTTCAGAAAGCATGTCACATGAAGGAGGGCCTGCTAATATGTCAGAGGAAGAGAATGCTTTCAGAAAATAATTCTTTGACATGACCCAAATGGTGAAAGTTCTCTATGAAGAGAGAAACACAAGATTGCAAGGTGAGAGCTCCAATCCTCCAAAGGGAGAGGGTTCTTCAGGTGGAAAAGGAGGAGATGAGGACAAGCCTCCAAAAGGGAATGATGACAAACCACCTTTGACACCACCATTCTCTTCACCTCCATCCTCACTGCCATCTTCACCATCTTCATCTTCCACAACAAACCCTTCACAAACACCTCCACATTCTCGAAAGGGACTTGGTAAAACTCCATTTTTGAAACTTGACATAAAGTTTGATTTTCCTATGCATGATGGAGAGGTAAATGTTGAAAAACTAGATAATTGGGTACATCAGCTTGAAGTGTATTGCAGGATACAAAGGATCAAGGATGATGACCCTAAGATTCATCTTTCTTCACTAAGATTGGAAAGTGTAGCTCTTATTTGGTGGGAAGTCAAAACTCAAGAGGACATGAAAAAGAATGGTAAGGTCTTAACCTCTTGGAATGATTTTGTTGCTGCATTGAGAAGACAGTTTTATCCATTAGCATACATGCATAAATCTATAATGGATTGGAAAAACTTTAGGCAATGAAAAGGACAAAGTGTACAAAACTATACTAAAGAGATTAGGAGAAGAGCACTAATATTGGGTGTAGATTTGACATCTCAATAAACTTTGTTAAAATACATTGGAGTTTTGCATAGTCACCTAAGACACGTTATTCTTATGTTTAACCCCACAAATTTAGATGAAGTTTGTGTACAAGCCACACATATAGAAGCAAGAGGGAAACATGTTTCAGATGAGAAAAGTGAGAATTCCCTTGAGACTGGAGAAAAAGGAAAGGGTATGTTTAAGGGAAAAGGGAAGAAGAATGCTTCCATTAAGATGGAAAAAGAAAAAATCACATGCAAACACTATTTTAAAGATGGCCATGATGAAGATCATTGTTGGAAACTTCATCCAGAGATTAGACCGAACAAGCTTAAAAATAAGGAGAAGGAGAAAACAATTGCAATTATAGAACATGATTTAGGTTCTGATTTCGGAGATGAAACAAATGTCACAACGATGGATTTGAAAGGTAAGAACATAGAAAGTACTATCTCTTCAATTTGTCCTAATGATACTCAAAATGAATAAACAAGAATGAGCTTTTCCACATTAGAGTTGTTTCAAAGTATCCCAAAATTAACACATTATTTGATAGAGGTTCACAAGCAAATCTTATTTCTGAATACTTAGTCAAGAAGTTAAATATAGAAACCATTCCACATCCAAGACCTTATCCTTTAGGTTGGATACGTAAGAATGCAAATTTGCAGGTGACAAGGAAGTGTATACTTAGATTTCCAATCACAACAGACTTTCTTGATGAAGTTGAACACTATGTAGCTATGCCTGAAATTTCTAGTAGTGTTTTGGGAAGCCCATATATTTATGATAGGAGAGAAATATTTCATCTCCATGAGAATAAGTATCACTTATTCAAGAATGGGATTGAGTACATAATTGAAGCGCATCGTAAGAAGATGAGTTTGTCTCTTATGCATGCTGGACAAATGAAGAGAATTGTGAATGCTAGTCAGAATTTTGCTTTGTTAATGTTCAAGCATGAAGATGTTGTGAATGAGGCCTTTCAAGGAGATACATCAAATGTAAACTTTGATTGCATTGATGTTGCTAATGGGTGTGATAAGATGTTTCAAGAATCTAACATATTGTCTCCTAAAAGAGGTAAACAAGATGAGGTAAAATTGCAGCAACATACATCATTGTTGAACAATGATGTGAACAAGATGTCAGTGCTAAAGAGTGCAAAGGTCAAAGAGCAAGTTCCAAAGAAATTTGACAAATAGGGAATTGGTTCCAAAACTTCTTCTTGTGGGTTTCATAATGTGTTGGCCTTGAAAAGAGATGGTGCATGGTGATGGAAATCTCATTTGGTCAAGAGTCGAGTCAAGTACAAGGTTAGACATGGTAAACATCGTCATGACAACAGTGTTCAAGGTAAGAAGAATTTGAAGTTGTTTAAGTTCCCTTTGATTGGAGATAAAGGAGGGAATGCGTTTATTCCTAAAAAATCAGTTTGTTGTTCTACATATTCTAGGAAACTACAACAAAATATTATCTATGACAGCAAGACAAGGACTCCAAAATTAGGGAAAATGATCAGTTTTCATGAAAAGCTCAAAATGTCGCATTCAGGAAATTTCAGAGGATAGAGACTGGAAGGGTGAGGGAGTTGTACCCTCATTTATTTGTTGATGGATAAAGAGACTTTGGAGGTCCAAAAGCTTCCATTGGGGAGGAAGGATCTGGTGGATCAATTTTATGCTCAAAATTCAAAGTTATCAGAATAGCTCGAAGCTAGAACAACTGTGTAGATCTTGTCGTTTTAAATACGACGCAATTAGTTTCATTCAAAATAGACATAGTATGCTCCTAGAAACGCATTTTGATTATTTTGGGAAACAACTAAAATTTCAATAAGGCAATTTGTAGGATTGCCTAATCAACACTCCATACCGCTGACTAGACCTGCTGACATGGCATGCTGACTGGAATTTGTCGACCTATGATGGATCAACAAGTGGCAACTGACTATGTGCATGGTTGGCGCAATTTGATTAGTTTATGAGGTTGGTGAAATGGACCGGCCAAGAGGGACCACGTGGGCCAACCAGAGGCTTCCACGTGGCCTCATGGTGGCCACTAAATTTCTTTTAAGATCGGAATTGCAACTTCGAAGGTTCAAATGCACGACCACTCACCAACTAACCAACAACCACACCAATGCGCTACACATGTTTCTTTTCATATGATGTGAGCCTCATATATTTAAGGGTTGGTTTATGGCGCTTTTGGGGAGGGGTCGAGCTAAGGCCTAGCCTCTGGCAACCCTAGCACCACAGGACTATGGGTGGGGGTCCAAGGGCTAGGCCCTAGCCCAACCCAAGGTCCTATGGCCACCCATATGACCACCGACACAGATAAAAAGGAACCAACCCCATATTAGGTCAAATATTCAATCCATAGGCGCTAATGGATGAATTAAGTATCCCACAAAATGCGCCACCAATTAGCGTAATTATCACTCTGTTAGCAATTTTTGGTTCGGATTTGTAGGACGATTCGTAGACAGGCGCGATTTGTAGAACGAATAGTAGTAAAACTTAAAGAGATCATAACTTTCTCAGTTTTTGGTCTTTTTGGGAGCAGAAAGAGGCTAAACAAGGTTTTTTACAGTTCTGAACCCATTGGAGGTATTTTTGAAGCCATTTGAGCATTTTAACTTGATTTAAACACCATTTTATGATAATAATCAAAGAGGCCCAACCATTGGAAGCTGGACCAGGAGATGTAACCTAGAAGGAGTGAACTCCTTCACCATTTTGTTGTGTTGTGTTTGCTATTATGGTGATGTTGTCTCATGTTTTCTGCAAAAACTAAACTTTAAATTCATGTTTATGTGTTTACAAATTTGACAGAAGATGCTTAAAATATCCTAATTTAATCACTTGCAATTTATCATAATCCTCAAGCAGTTTCATATACAGATCAATTTCAGAGGATGCCACATCATCCCCCATTATTCATGGAAAAGGGGCTATCAATGTGATCATGATGAAGAAGACTCTAAAAGAGTTCATATTGTAACTCTGGTTAAGAGTTGAGGGAGTCAAACCTAACCACTAATAGGCTATCACATTGTGTTATAACTAGGAAACTAGGAGGAAAAGGGGTTCCATTCTTTTCAAGTGCATTTGTTTCATAGATGAGAAAAGTGGCCGAGAGGGATAGGGAGAGAACACACAGAGAGGATTTGTGCACTGTAGTAGCCCACAAGCCAGAGACCTTACTTCTTTGTACTTGCAACCATTTTCTGTTCAAAGAAAGAGAGAAGAGCGGCCTCTCCTTCCAGTTGAGTCTTCTCCTGAAAGGGTTTCCCAAGTTACATCTTGTGTCAAATTGTGGTTTATGAGTTTTTGTTTTGTTGTTCTCTATTTTATGCATAATTATAATTTGAATGTATATGCAATAAATAGTAAAAAATACAGAAATTTAAAGAGAAATAAATCCTCATAATGTAAATTTTATATTTTTAAGTATAATTTATCATATTTGTTGTGACAACTGTCCATTGGAATATCCGCGATAATTTACAGATTAGTAAAGGAAGATATTTTTTGTGAGAGATTCCTCCCAAAATGATATCCCAAGCTTCAAAAATGATATTCAGTCACTTCTTAATTTCTTTTGTAACATATGATCTTACTCCACTGAGTAATTTACCAACCTTATTTATTTTACTTGATGTTCCAAGTGTACTTTATAATGTTTGATTTAGTGTAACTATAGCCAATAGAGGTGTAAGCATAGGCTTAGGACTTAAGGCATCCTCTAGTTCACTTATTTTTCTTTTTAACCTCTTGTTTTCCAACTGTTGCTCTAATACAGAATGAGCAAGAGTATCCCTAGTAGTCGTATGTAATTTGAGGAGTCCTATATGTTGAGAAACCTAGGGCATGACAATTAGGTGATTTATCTTCCATTGATAACTGCTTGTCATTTTTGTTTACTTCTTATATTAGGATCTTCTTTTACTTATTTTATTATAGTGTTATTCTTCATCATATAGCTACCAATGCATAAACCATAAAGAGACAAGAGACACAGAATATAAGTTGTTAGCCAGGGCCAAAACCTCTCCCACTTGAGAGGAAAACCCGAACAAATTCTTCTTCTTATAGAGACCTCAATTGACAAATACCAAGACCAAGACCCTTGACCTATTTTCTACTCCAAGACCAAGACAGAAATCTTCCTTGATGATATCCTTAAAGATTGTCAACCTTCTTATTCTTCTTCCTTCTCAGCTACCCTTCAACTTTGACTTACTTCTACTTCAAACTTGTACCTTATTTCAGCCCTAATTACGGCATGTGAGAAGTATGATAATCGACTTCTATAACTTTTCACCACTTCACTTGGAGGGGAGACTCTCTCACATACTTTGGATTGACGACTTCAGCTTCTTTAAGTGACCTTACCAACCTTGGATCCTTGAACAATACTCTCAGTTACTTTTGCAAATGATTTTTCCTCCTTACTTCACACATGTGACAAGATAGAGCCCAAAACAGGACTGAAATAGTTTGATTTTCTCCTTCTTTCACTCGTTGGTTACAAGTTGCCTTCCTTGACCATTTCACAATTTTGTTTCAAACCTATGCTTCATCAAAATTCTCTTCTTGAAATGATGTCAAGTTTCCCTATAAATAGTTGTTTCCTCATCAAAATAAGCTGACTTGATAGAAAGTGGGGTCGACGTGTCATTTGGAGAGGTATTGTTATTCTTCCTGAAGTTGACTTGAAGGGAGATGCTTATGCTTGTCTTGGAGGGCTATTTGACATTTTTATTGACCCTTATACAAATGTAACATGCCCAAGAAGGGTCCTTCATACATGAAATTGACTCTCTTTGACTTTATGACCAATCCTAAGGTCTCACAATGGGATCCATTACTAAAAATAAAATTATTTTCTCATGAAACCCATGAGACAACCATTACAAAAATAATTTTATTTTTTCTTTACATCAATTACATAAAATCACATTTACATATGTTAGTATGAAGACCGAACCTAGATACACTTTTCAACGCTCCCTCTTAACTAGGGAGGTATCCATAATGGTACTTGGTCATTCTGAATTTGAATAATTTCTCATAAGAAGAGTCAGATTCGTAACGTCATATGTATAGAATCATATCAACCAACATTGTCACATCGCAAGGCCTTAACTAACAATTCTATCTCTCCACGCGATCTAAGCATAATGTTGGTGAGACCAATGATGTATAGATACCCTCATCATTGTCTCTCTTGGAACATACCCCACTCAGGTTCTCAAGGTGTGTTCCACTAGGACTACTCTTATCTTGGATTCTCAGTCCTCATAGAATATTAGTCCTTTACGACTACTCTTATCTTGGATGCCCTAACACATCCTCAAAGATCATTAAATGTTAGATGTTTACCCAATCCTCCATTATGTCTTCCCAAGTGAAGACAAGAATGAAATGTCTATCTCTCCCTCTTAATTAGGGAGGACATATATATTCCAATAAAGGAATCTACTTATTCCTATGGAAAGAATGTACCTAAGCTCCCTCTTGGCTTAGGACTTTTGCATCCAAGTTTCTACCAAGTAAGAAACTTGTTTCGAGGCTCCCTCTTAATTAGGGACCTACAACATCTTCTCAGGTGGATATGATGGGACAACGAATTGCTTGAAGAACTCCTCTTCATGATGTCATGAACTTCTTTTTGTTATCTAGGAGTCTTCTTGTTTGGAACTTCTTCATAGGGCACAAACCATCCATCACTTTCATTTATGAGTTAGTCATGTCATCATCAGAAACTAGTCCATCTATTCATATATGGTCTCTGCCCTCCTTCATGCCATGTTGCCTTCTTCATGCCATGTTTCCATAAGGATCTTTCATCCTACTACATGGGCATCATTGGTGGAAGTTATCCATAGATCTTCCCTCGACAAACCTGCATAAGCCCATCCAAATATTTGTTCAAACATAAGAAATGAACATTTTAAAAAAATTATCTATGTGATGGTATTTCATCAAGATATATTCTAGTTTGCATCAGCATCCTGCATACATATCAACATATCTCCCAAAGACATATATATTGTCAAGGGTATCTTTATTTTTCTGACTCCATCAGAGTCTTCATATCTTTCATCGAGATATCCTAGTCAAATCTTCTTGGTCTTTCATGTTAGTGTCAGTCTTTGCATCTTTCCTCCAGTGATCAAACATGCTCTTACAAAGTGATTTTAAGGTGTCAAGGTCAAATTTTGTCATTTCTCTGAGTCTTCAAGTAAAGTTTGGTGACTAGGTATTAGGTCTAGGGTTTGCTTTTACTCCTTTCAAAGTTGTCCAAATGTCAGTACATGTCACCATTCAGCTGAGTGTACCATCATTCAGAGGGTTGTCATCATCATGTCAGGTTCCAATGGGTCATTTTACACCTGGTTCATGCTTCAGTTGCGCCTAGGTAAGGTTCATTTCCCTCTCCTAGGGTTTTGAGTGTAATTTCTCTTGGATGATCAAATCATCAGCAAAACTTGTGTCTTGATGTTCATACACCTTCCCCTATCCTTAATGTACCCTATTAAACACTTCCCATCACTGATATCCCTCAAATTCCTCATTTTCGCACAAACCCTAGTTTCTTGCTACAACTTGACAATTTTCTAGGCTAGGCCTACGTTTTTCCCTTTCGGACCTCTTCCCCTCACTCAATCTTTGAAATTCCACTTTCCCCTCTTTCCTAACATCCCTCCCTACTTCACAAAATTTCCTCAAGAATTTAGAAGCCCCTTATCCCCTTCATTTCCCTTCATTTTGACAAATCCCCTGTTCCACACATTGGGATAGGTTTTACTCCAATGATGTTTCTGAGCACGAATATATGAATTGGGGAAAACTGAGAGAGGTTTTTGTCTATAATAGGCCAAGGAAGAAAAACCTTCTTCACGTTTTACACAGGTGTCATGGTTCTAGAGAAATGTCAAAAATATATTTGCCTCAGGAGAATTGCTGCACCTCTGGAGTGACCTTGGGAAAATCAAGATTTCGCCTAGCGTGATTAGCCTAATGACTTGCTTGATGAGTCAAATGATAACTAGACAAAAAGAGATTTCCAATGAGCTATCATGAGCTCAATATGGAGGTGAGAAAGACCTTCAAAAGTTGACTGCAATAGCACTCTGCCTGTAGGGAGTGTCATTTTTCACATTTTGAATAGTCTTGGGAGATTTGGCTTTTGATAGGGAAAATGAACTCCAAATTGAACAATTCAAGTTGGGTTGGAAAATAGAATCAATATTATTTCCAAAGAGCTATCGTGCACTCAATTTGGACACCAGGAAGGCCCTCAAAACCGGTTTGCAAAATGGTCTGGCATAGTGGCGCAGCGCACTTGTCAACTAAGCTCAAAACTCATTTCATTACCTTTCCAAGCCTCCAAATTTGCAAACAACCTCTCTACATGTAAGTAAACATTCCTACGTAACATTGAAAGATATTTGATCATCTTATATGGTGCTTTGATAGCTGCAAAAACAAACCCTAGTTTGCTGCTCAGTTGCACTACAAAAACTGTCTAGGGTTTTCAAATGTTGTCATTCTCGCTGTTATTCCCTGCATCATTTTTACATTCCCCTCCACTACATTTCCCAAGTACCATTTCTCTTACCCCTCTCCCATTCACACTCATCCTACTCCTTTATCCCCAAAACCCTAGCCCTATACCCTACTCCCAAACCCTAACTCCCACATCCTACTCTTTCACTACTCATATTTCCCTATCAAACGCTTATACTACATTCTAAAACCCTATTCACTCCCCTCATTCCCCTCATTCCTTAAAACCTAAAAACATCCACTCCCTCAAGCACTCATCATCCCCATACACCTCACTCATCTTATCTTTTAAAATCTTTTCATGCTCTTCTTGTCCCCACCTCATCCCTTCATTCCTCATCAGCTACTACATCATTAAAACCTATGGAGAGGGACCTCAAATATTTTCATCAGTGCCTCAGGAGGAAAGAGGATCTTTAGGACAGCAGGAGGTCAAATAGACTGAGACATTTAACAAGAAAACAAGCAACTTACCAACAAATAAGACCTCATGGAGCTCAAAAACATAAAGAAAAACCGGCAAGCTGTCAAGAGAAGGAAAACCAAATTGACAACACTTGAAAGGGAAATTCAAGCTGATCGTGAATCTTGGCTCGAGGTGACAAACATGAACTTGGAAAAGATACTGGAGAAAGCAAACAAAGAGAAAAATATGTTGAGGAACATTGCATACCACTACTTGGCGAGAAACAAGGTGTGCAAACCAAGAATCAGGATTTTGAAGGCCAAGTTGAAGAAAGCATTGAGGAAGCGAAAAGAGCAAGATAAACTCCAGATCTTGGCTAAGGCTTCCTTGGCCCAACATAGCACTTAATGAAGGACACTCAGCCAAATTTCAAGAAATTTGGGACACTTTTTGCAATTTTGAAATTTTTGGCCTAAAAAACAGGTTTTTCTGCGTGATGCGCCACGCCACTTGGCACGCACTTTTTCTAGGGACCTCCTTTTGAGGAAAACTTAGCATTTTTGGATTTGTCATGGAAAAATATGAATTCCCAAAAATAGCCAAGAAATTTTGACAGGTTTTGAGCTTCCAAAAAGGTCAAAAATGACCTTTCTGCCCCTTTTTGGACACATAGGAAGCAGTGTTGAGAGAACTTAGTTTTGGAGGGGAAAATGGAGGCCAAATTCAAAAATTGCACTTGTTCTGGAAAGTAGATAGGTAAAACTTTCCAACAAATCCACTTGGAGCACATTTGGTGCAAGGGAAGGCCTCCAAAATCAGCTGCAAAAAGGCACTACGCATAGGGAAATCAGCGTGCTGCATACGAGAAAACTTGCTCATTTTGGCAAAAAGACTCTGTTTTTCGCAGAGTTTCCTCACAGTTTGACTTTTCTCTTTCTAATAGTCAAACTCATGATGTAATTTAATGTGACTTGATGGATTTTTATGTAATTATGCTAAATTTTCACTCATAGAGGTAGATTCATCCATGTAAAGGTAGTTTGCAACTAAATGAATCAGTTCCCTAGTTTTTAGACGCAAGTTGTTCCACTGCCTACTTTTCAGTTCTTAGTTTAGATATTGTTGAAATAGATCCTAAACTCCTAAACTCATGAACTCAACCCCTAAAGCCTAGCATGAGTTGTTTGATGCCTATATCTAGTAGTTTTTCAGTCATCTGTAAGGGTTGGACTTTTGGGAAAGCTTGGAGCTTTATTGTATACTCATTTCAACAGTTTGGCAAAGGAATAGACCAGGGTTTGCAACACTTTATGGGATTCTTGTGGCATCTTGATTTGGTATTGTTTTTCCTTATGTAATTATAAGTTTACATGTGTTTTATTTATGCCATCATCTCTCTTTGCTTCATCTTAACTAAATCAAACAAGGATAAAGGTAGAATTCATTTATTTGCAGTGTTCTACCTAGGGTTTGTTTAGTTATTTATGTTTTCAGCTGTTTGAAGAGGATCCCTGAGATTTTCATGCCCTCTTCAACTCCTCACCAGTCTAAAAGATCTCCATCTCACTCAATTTGAAGTACAAAACCATTTACCTACCTCTCCCCATAGAGATCTCTGCAAAACTGAGCCTCATTCCCCGGACCCAAATCTACCTTTCACACTTGAACCAACAAAACATCATCAAATTCAATCAAAATATTTTGAACACATACCTAGCCTAAAATCAGCCTTCACATCAGTCATCTCAAGCCTCATTATTCATATTTTGCTGAGATTAACAAGGAGAGAGCCCTCTCCCGACTTGGTAGGGCTAGCTACTAGGTTAAGCGTGGTTTGATGTTACTCTAGATCCTACCTTTCTCATCCTGTGGTAGATTTAGGCACTAACATAGTGGCGACAATACTGGGGAAGAAAATCTTATTTGTTTGTTAGTGTTCTTGCTTTATAAACTACAGAAGAAGCCTGAAGTTATGCCAGGAAGCCTTCGAACTGCACATTGTTTTGCGAGTGCATAAGTAGATAAAAGTTGCTTCAATCAATCTAAGGTCTAGTCTTATAAGCTGAACATCTGACTTGCAAATTGCCCAAGTAACATGTACCAAGTTCAGATCTGATTGTTGATGGTGGACAATGATCAGACACCTGAAAGTCTGAAATCATTCACCTGGTGATTCCTAATCATTTTCGAGATCAGATCCAAAAGACTCCACTGGAGGATGACCCTGACTAGCAAAAACATGAAAGGACAATATGGACAGATCAGGTATTGGAATTTCATCCAAGACATTTTTTTCTTTGTTCTAAATTATTTCTTCTCTTTTCCTGAGAATGTCAAGAAGGATTTGCAAAGTATATTGTATTTGAGAAAAGATCCTCGGCCTGCATTTGATTCCTTCCCTTTGAAGTTTGTGAATACCAAGGAATTGCATGCCTTTGAGCTTGATCAAGACCCTTTTTTTGAATCTTGTGATGATCGTCTTCAAACTGATGAGCCTCAAGAGACCAAGACTAATTCTATAGCTTCTGTACATACCCCACTACCTTCTAAAATTCCAGATCGATACAAGCCTCTGATTTTACCTCCTATATCTCATGCTTTCCCTAAAAATCATGACCTATATCTACCAAGATTTGACGGTGAATGCGACAACATCACTGTTGAGAGACATGTATTGAATTTTGAGTCTTTTCTTGATATTTTTTAAGTTGATGAAGAGGATGTCAGAATTAGGCTTTTTTATCTTTCTTTGCAAGGCAAAGTCAAGAGTTGGTTCAAAACCCTGCCTGATGCGAGCATCTCAGATTTCCAGCAATTTTTCAAAGTTTTCCTCGACAGGTGGGTGGTAAGACAGAACCCTTTCTTGATTATAGAAGAGTATAACCAGCTGAAAAAACAACCAGGAGAGATAGTACAACAATTTTCTGCCAGATTTAACCAAGTTTATTATTCGATGGCTATTAATATAAGGCCTCCTCTTGGATCCACTCTCTTGCACTAACCGGGTGCCTTTGATCCGAAAATGGAGTTTCAGCTGAGGGAAAGGAACCATGCAACACTTGAAGAGGTGCAAAACAATGCAGTAGATGTAGAGGCTCATTTGCTGATCCGAAGGGCAAAGTTGAAGGAAGAAGAGATGAAAAACATAGATCCGGAGGAATCGACATCTCTAGAGGTAAAGATTGACATTTTAGCAAGTGCAGTGGAAGAGATGATGCAAAGGATCACCACAAGGAATGAGTATAGTGTTCAAGCCCATCGCTGGCTGATTGAAGAAGAACAAATGGTTGCTCCAAAACATTTTCTTTCTTATCCCAGTTGTCATAGATCTGATAATGATTGTTTTATATATCATCTTGGGGAAGAGAGATCTGTTGATATGACATGTATGCTTGATGATGTCTTTTATACTGATGATTTGCCTCAGTTTGATCAGTATGATGAGGATTATGTTCTCCAAACATAAGCTAATCTTGCAGACAAATTAGCAGCTAGTTTGTGGGAGGAAGAAGTTCACTTTCAACAGCTCAAATACAATGTTCAGCCATCACATATCAGCTATGGAAATGACGAGGAAAGTGCAGCAAAGTTTGAATTAAGTGAAGGATCTTTGCCTTTTTGTTTTGCTTCGTTTCAGTTCATCAGAGACAACATTCATGCAATCAGAAATCAACTGTTGACAAGTCTTGATTTGGACCATCTTGAGGGCAATGAAAACCTTGTTCAAGACTTCTCATATCTAGATTTGCAGCCCCCGAATCCTATTGATTTTCAAGTTGTAGATGAAGACTTGGAAGCTGGAACATATGATCAAATGATATAAGATGATTCCGTACCATTTTGTTTTGAATCATTTTAGTTTCTGAAGGGAAAACTGCATAGTATATTTTCAAATGAGCAGCCTATAGAAAGTCATGCAATCTCATCGGAACCAATAGAAAATGGGTTGCAACAGTCTTTTCAAGTTTTTCATGATCCAATAGCTGATGTGTTGGATAATGTCTGTAGTCAAATTCCTTCTCCTATCTATGAGCTTGACAAAAGTATTGATACAAACTTGATTCGGCAGCCGGTTTCTTTGTCATTTTCAGCAGGAGTCTTGTCATAAAGCTCAAATCAAAGTTTGCATTCATGGTATGAAGAGAAGAGAAGTAATCCATTGGATGAGCTAAGTCCAAGCGTGCATGAATTTCGAGATCCTTTTGCAGTGTTTTTGGAGGCGGATAGAGAATCCATAGTATTCAACAGATCTGTTCACAAGTTTTCATGGCAGTTGCCTTTCAGTAGTTCTCTCTTGCTGTTCATAAGCAAGTACTTGTGGAGAATTCAAACAACAATCGGAATACTTACTTCGTTGCATTGGTTGTTTCATTTCACTTGATCAGGTGATGAATGAAACTGTTAGAGTAGGTTTTGATGAATAAGCTCTACTTTGAGAATCATTTCCAATTTTTCAGTTGTGTTTAAGTATCGAGTCAGTTTTTAGTTGAGTGAGAGTCAGTTTGTGTCGTCAATTCGTCAATTTTCAGTCATGCATTTCAGCTTGAGTTATTGACTCCATAGCCTAATGGACGAAGGCACTACCTTCTTTCCCAGAGATCTGTAGTTCTTGGCACGTTGAAGGAGCTACCATCCCCATTGGAACCAATGTTAGTGTCAGTCTTTGTAGCCTTCCTCCAGTGATCAAACATGCTCTTACAAAGTGATTTTAAGGTGTCAAGGTCAAATTTTGTCATTTCAGTGAGTCTTCAAGTAACATTTGGTCACTAGGTATTAGGTCTAAGGTTTGCTTTTACTCCTTTCAAAGTTGTCTAAATGTCAGTCCATGTCACCATTCAGCTGAGTGTACCATCATTCAGAGGGTTTTCATGATCATGTCAGGTTCCAATGGGTCATTTTACACCTTATTCATGCTTCATTTGCACCTAGGTAAGGTTCATTTCCCTCTCCTAGGGTTTTGATGGTAATTTCTCTTGGATAATCAAATCATCATAAAAACTTGTATCTTGAAGTTCATATACCTTCCCCTATCCTTAATGTACCTTATTAAACACTTTTCATCACTGATATCCTTCAAATTCCTCATTTTTGCACAAACCCTAGTTTCTTGCTACAACTTGACAATTTTCTAGGCTAGGTCTGTGTTTTGCCCTTTTGGACCTCTTCCCCTCACTCAATCTTTGACATTCCAATGTCCCCTATTTCCTAACATCCCTCCCTACTTTACAAAATTTCCTCAAGAATTTAGAAGCCCCTTATCCCCTTCATTTCCCTTCATATCGACAAATCCCTTGTTCCACACATTGGGATAGGTTTTACTCCAATGATGTTTCTGAGCAAGAAAAGATGAATTTGATAAAACTGAGAGAGATTTTTGTCCATAATAAGCCAAGGAATAAAAACCTCCTTCACGTTTTACACAGGTGTCATGGTTTTAGATACATGTCAAAAATATAGTTGCCTCAGGAGAATTGCTGCACCTCTAGAGTGACCTTGGGAACATCAAGATTTCTCCTAGCTTGGTTTGCCTAATGACTTGCTTGATAAGTCACATGATAACTAGACACAAATATATTTCCAATGAGCTATCATGAGCTAATTTGGAGTTGAGGAAGACTTTCCAAAATTGACTGCAACAGCACTCTGCCTGTAAGCAACCTCATTTTGCACATTTTGACCAATATTGGGAGATTTGACTTTTGACAGAGAAAATGAAATCCAAATTGCAACATTCAAGTTGGGTTGGAAGTAGACTCAATAAGCTTCCCAATGAGCTATCGTGCACCCAATTTGGACCCAGTTTGCTACTCAGTTGCACTACAAAAACTGTCTAGGGTTTTCAAAAGTTGTCATTCTTGTTGTTATTCCCTACATCATTTTTACATTCCCCTCCACTACATTTCCCAAGTCTCATTTCCCTTAGCCCTCTCCCATTCACACTCATCCTACTCCTTTATCCCCAAAACCCTAGCCCTATACCCTACTCCCAAACCCTAACTCCCACATCCTACTCTTTCACTACTCCTATTTCCCTATCAAACCCTTATCCTACATTCTAAAACCCTATTCACTCCCCTCATTCTCCTCATTCCCTAAAACCTTAAAACATCCACTCCTTCAAGCACTCATCATCCCCATACACCTCACTCATCTTATCTTTTAAAATATTTTCATACTCTTCTTGTCCCCACCTCATCCCTTCATTCCTCATCAGCTACTACATCATTAAAACCTATGGAGAGGGACCTCAGATATTTTCATCAGTGCCTCAAGAGGAAAAAGGATCTTCAGGACAGCAGGAGGTCAAAGAGACTGAGACCTTGAACAAGAAAACAAGCAACTTACTGACAAACAAGACCTCATGGATCTCAAAAACATAAAGAAAAACCGACAAGTTGCCAAGAGGAGGAAAACCAAATTGACAACACTTGAAAGGGGAATTCAAGCTGATCGTGAATCTTGGCTCAAGGTGACAAACATGCACTTGGAAAAGATGCTGGAGAAAGCCAAAAAAGAGAAAAATATGTTGAAGAACATGGCATACCACTACTTGGTGAGAAACAAGGTGTGCAAAGCAAGCATCAGGATTTTGAAGGCCAAGTTGAAGAAAGCATCGAGGAAGTGAAAAGAGCAAGATAGACTCCAGAACTTGGTTGAGGCTTCCTTGGCCTAACACAGCACTTAATGAAGGATACTCAGCCAAAATTTTAAGAAATTTGGGACAGTTTTTGCAATTTTGAAATTTTTGGCCTAAAAAACAGGATTTTCTGCCTGATGCGCCGCGCCACTTGGCACTTGCTTTTGCTAGGGACCTCATTTTGAGGAAAACTCAGAATTTTTGGATTTTTCATGGAAAAATATGAATTCACACAAATGGCTGAGAAATTTTGACAGGTTTTGAGCTTCCAAAAAGGTCAAAAACACCTCAAAGATGACCTTTCTACCCCTTTTTGGACACACAGGAAGCAGTGTTGGGAGAACTTAGTTGTGGAGGGGAAAATGAAGGCCAAATTCAAAAATTACACTTTTTATGGAACGTATACAGGTAGACCTTTCCAACAAGCCCACTTGGAGAAAATTTGGTGCATGGGAAGGCCTCCAAAATCAGCTGGAAAAGGAGCTACGCATAGGGAAATCAGCGCGGCGCATAGGAAAAAATTTGCTCATTTTGGCAAAAAAAACTCTATTTTTCGCCTAGTTTCATCACAGTTTGACTTTTCTCTTTCTAATAGTCAAACTCATGATGTAATTTAATATGACTAGATGGATTTTGATTTAATTATGCTAAATTTCACTCATAGAGGTAGATTCATCTATGAAAAGGTAGTTTGCAACTAAATGAATCAGTTCCCTAGTTTTTAGAGGCAAGTTGTTCCACTGCCTACTTTTCAGTTCTTAGTTTAGATCTTGTTGAAATAGCTACTAAACTCATGAATTCGACCCCTAAAGCCTAGCATGAGTTGTTTGATGCCTATATCTAGTAGTTTTTCAATCATTTGTAAGGGTTGGACTTTTGGGAAAGCTTGGAGCTTCATTGTATACTCATTTCAGCAGTTTGGCAAAGGAATAGACCAGGGTTTGCAGCACTTTATGGGATTCTTGTGGCATCTTGATTTTGTATTATGTTTCCTTCTATAATTGTAGGTTTACATGTGTTTTATGTATGCCATCATCTCTCTTTGCTTCATCGTAACTAAATCAAACAAGGATAAATGTAGAATTCATTGATTTGCAGTCTCTACCTAGGGTTTGTTAAGTTATTTATGTTTTCAGCTGTTTGAAGAGGATCCATGAGAATTTCATGCCCTCTTCAACTCCTCACCAGTCTGAAAGCTCTCCATATCACTCAATTTGAAGTACCAAACCATTTTCCTACCTCGCCCCATAGAGATCTCTGCAAAACTGAGCCTCATTCCCTGGACCCAAATTTGCCTTTCACACTTGAGCCAACAAAACATCATCAAATTCAATCAAAATCTTCTGAACACATACATAGCCTAAAATCAGTCTTCACATCAGTCATATCAAGCCTCATTGGTCATATTTTGCTAAGATTTACAAGGAGAGATCCCTCTCCCAACCTGGTAGGGCTAGCTACCAGGTTAAGTGTGGTTTGATGTTACTCTAGATCCTACCTTTCTCAGCCTGAAGTAGATTTAGGCACTAACATTTCGGATGTTGATTGTCTTTACCATGGTTTCATATTCCATGATCTCTTCCTTCCTTTCTCTACACATTTCATTCCCAAGAATTTCCAATCATAATTCCTCGGGCTACTGTAGGTCGCAATTTTAGAACTGGATGATCTGAAAGTACAGAGATACATCAGAGGCAATATTGAGCTCCTATAAAGTGAAAAAAGGTGTGTAGATTCTTTTAAATTTTGCTTAAGCATGGTTTGAAAATTTATTTTGAAGAATTCAAAAGGCATAGTAGAGCATTATTATTGGTAACTGATGCCCCGAGGAAAGAAAATGCAAACACCTAGTAAGCAACCTGAAAGCAGTAGCATGACTCATGAAGAAGAGGAAGAAATGCTACATGATATATCAAAATTACAAGACCAAGTGCAACAAATGTTAGTCTCACAAAAGCTAACAGAAGCTAAGATAAATGGCATGGAATCTAAGATAAAGGGTGTGGAAACTAAGATGAATGGCATGGAAGCTAATATGGACGATTGGAAGACAAATTTGAAGACAGACATGGAAGAATTGAAGATAAATATGAATAAGTTGCTACAAGAAATGGTCATTAATGGTGAAAGGGTAGTAAAGGAAACTCATGATGAGAACAAAAGAAATGTTAATCATGATTCCATAGACCCTAATCTTGGATCGAAGACCCACCATATTCCAAAAATCGATATGAGGAATTTTGATGGCAAGGATCCCGCAACATGGATATTACAAATGGAGCAATTTTCCGATCTCAATAATGTGCAAAACACACAAAAGGTACATATTGCAACTTTATATTTGGAACCAAATCAGTTTGTATGGGATCAATGGATTTGCTTTCGTAAACAAATTATCACTTTGGAAATTTTTACGGAAGAATTGACAGCACATTATGAGGATACAAAAAGCAACACTTTTTTCAGCCAATTGATAAGTCTCAAACAAAAGGGTTCAACAATGGAGCACATTGAGGAGTTCCAAAAATTGAACATAAGGGTAAAAATATTCCAGAGGAGCATAGGATTGATGTGTTCATAGGGAATTTAAAGGATAATATCCAACATGATG
>APFE031630904.1:0-15417 GCA_000404065.3 Pinus taeda
CCGCTCTCATTCTCTCTCTTGGCCTTTTACCAGTTATAAATACTTTCCATTTCTTTTCTTGCAAGTTAATCAATTATTGAAGTATGCCTAGCTAAATACCTAACATTCTAACCCTTTCCTTGGCTTGTAATAGGTTCATCTTTGGTCGTTGGCGAGATTTTGTCCCTTTCCTCCAAGAGCTGCTTTCCACTCCAAGGTCAAGAATTCTTCCATGAAAGAGTATATAATCGCGACAGGGTGAGTTTAGAAGCTTAAGTTTTAATTTCTTCCTAGTTCAAGGTTTTGAAATTTGCTCCCCTATAAGCAAAATGGCACTGGCCTATTTTTGCAGGGACACCAGAACCGTCAAGGTCAACAATGCGAGCTATTGGATGGTGGGATTCCTTCTTGTGATTCAAACATGTACCCCCAATGCTACGAGGTATGTAAGATGATCACCCAAGCACTACATATTGAGGTACATGCTATTGGAATTGGTGGCTTAGCTTAGCAACAACTTTGGGATTTATCTTGAGGATAAGGTTTTACTCCTACATCTTTGAGTACTTGGTCATGTTTGTGGTTATATCATTGCTTCTAGAGGTAGAGGGTTACTCTCATACCCCTGAACCCTTGCTTGTCCCTTCCTGAGTGAAATGGATTTCCTCCATTCGTGTCCCTCACAGTGGGGTTATTTCTCTTATGTTTTATCTAGGGAGCAAGCTGTAATCAGTCAATACCACAGTGGGTGTTTATGTAGCAGTAGACCTCTTCATTCCCTTTTGGGCTTTTCTGTCATAGTCAAAAGGTTATAATCCATCCCTTATGTGTGTATTCCTCTGGTCACACAAATGGGTTGATTGCACGTTTTTTTGCTGGAATTTTAACGCAAAGGGTGGCCATACTATTACTTACATTAATAGTATTGAATTCCTCGTTGGGACATTACATCATGGAAAATTCTACATAAAATTTCCTTATTTGGAATTCAAGCCACCCATATGTAGCAATGTAATTTAGTTTATACCTTCTGAAGGCCCAAGTTTACCAAAATTTCGATTCTAATATTTTCCTTATTTTCTGTGTAGGTGTACATGTTCCTCATGCCTTACATTTATTATTATTGTGTTTATTTACTAAAGGCCTCTGCTGCCTGTAACATGCACAATCATGCATTAATGCCCCATTGTTCATGGTTGCACAAGTGATGATTACGGTTCGGCTCATTTCCACACTTCGCCTCTCTATGGAGAGAGTTAATTCTACAGTGTGTTTCCTCGAGCATTTCTCTTTCTTGGTTCAACAATTTTCTTGTACCGACATACGGTTGTCAATACAATTTATCTTTACCATTTGGTTTTGGTTACCTTGGACATGATAACGAGGTCTCTATAGTATTAGTCATGATATTATCCTGAAAATGTTAATTGAACTATTGGACATATGTATAATTCGACATGTTGTTATGGTAAATTTAAATATTTTGGTTAAAGAATATTGGGTTTGTTATCTTCCTTACGAATTCAGGGATGATGATGTAATGGTATAGACGTTGTGCTAAACTTTGTAAATTTTATGACACTTATGCTTAAATCTGACTACTTCAATTAATCCATGGTGCTTGATTATGTAAGCATGGCTCATGGGACGTATTGATAAGCTTGTACATCTTATTTTATTCTCATTTACTCCATATAAATTGTTTTCCATTTCTATCACTTAGAATGGTTGCTTAATATATAACTAGTTTCCAATTTTGTTGTTTAAAAAAAATGTTGGCACAAGCCTTTGTGACAAGTTTATTGTTTATATGTATGTGAACACTAGTTAGAAAATCCTGAGTAAGAATGCTATGATTATGAATTCAAGTTCACCTATGTGGTAGTCCAAATTGAAGGTCATATGGTTCTCTTATTCGTACTTCTAGCTTATTTACTCAATGTTTGCTTAAACGCCTACTATATGCATTGTAGCTTCAATTTCGATCATTATCTTCTTATTAAGGAATCTGGAATGTAAATGCTAGTAATCTCAGTATTGCATCAATAAGAATAGGAACTTACTTGGACAGGTTTGTTGATATTTAATTCCAGAATGTCAAGTTTCTCGAGGTTTTGTTATTTCCTAATTCTTTGCGGGTACTCACAGTATCGATTATTTTATATATATATAGATGCATGGTGTTATTGTTCATCATGAAAACCCTCAAATTATGCCTAATTCATATGATTAAATTTTGTTCCATGCATGGTTATATACAATAAAATATAGTGTTAATATTTCAATTTCATACGCTAATTTATATCAAGTTCCAACACTCATATCTTCCTACATGCATTGTTTTATGCCAAGTTACAGATCACCACTCTAATATATATGTATATTTGTTTCGCTCACTTATTTTACCCTTAAGTACTATGCCATTTATATCAAGTCACTACCTAATTTAACCATGCAGATTTAACTACCAATTCACACCCCATAATTTACATAAGAAGAGAAAGATCTATGTTATCTTGTATAGTTTATACAGTTCAACTGATTTTCTTCTTTTTCCAATCAGAGCAACAACGTATTCTCATCTTACTGCAGTTTCCTAACCTATAACCTTCAGCCGATCCATTAACCATTATTAATAAACACTAAGCATTCTTGCGTTATAAATTCATGGACTATTACCTCTATATACATACCAGTAAAATAACATAATTGTGTATTAATTTAGGTACATCTAACCAGAAAATTGAAGTCGTGCTCAATATAAAATCTACATTGGAGCAAGACACTCACTACCCAATGGTGAAATGTCCTCCTATCTCCCCTAGCTACGAATGCTTTTGCCAGAGAATCAATATCCATAATGATTCCCTCTATGGGTAGTTTATATGCTTCTTCATGATAATGTTTCCTCTGGTTGACTGCAACTAAGAGGTGTATGGAATTTTCTACCATACAAGGCTTCAAAAGGGCTCATTTTAATGGATGCTTGATAGTTGTCATTGTAAGTAAATTCTGCCAAATGTAGGCATTCCTCTCATTTCACTGGGAAATCCATAACGTACATTCTTAGCATGTATTCTATAATCTAGTTGGTTATTTATATTTGTCTATCCATTTGGGGATCATATGTTGTATTGAATTTTAATTTAGTGCTCATGCCGCCAAATATCGCCTTCCAAAAGTTGGTTGTAAACATGGAATCCCTGTCAGATATTATCATCTTGGGGATTCTGTGAAGCCGAAAATTTTCTTTCATGAAAATTTGAGAAATTTGTGCGTTAGTAAATGTGGATTTCATAGGTAAGAAATGAGATGCTTTGTGCAACGTGTCCACCACCACCATGACGGAATCATGTGGTATTTTTATTCTAGGTAGCTCTATAATAAAGTCTAAGGAAATTATTTCCTATTTTCATTTGGGAAGAGGTAGGGGATTTAGCAGCCCAACCAAGTGTTGATGCTCAAACTTTACTTATTGACATTTTAAACACTTTGTTAAATATTCAAAAACTTCTTTCTTCATTTCCGAAAATGATTTTTTTCTTAATGTTGTAACCATTTTCTGGTAACCTCGGTCCC
Source organism: Pinus taeda (assembly GCA_000404065.3). NCBI lineage: Eukaryota > Viridiplantae > Streptophyta > Pinopsida > Pinales > Pinaceae > Pinus > Pinus taeda. Next base: position 3,559 of record APFE031630904.1, read on the forward strand.
CAACATAAGGTTTTTTGTGGTATTCATCAAATATCAGTTGTTTCAAATATTGAAGATCAACAATATAAAATTTTTTCTTATAAATCAATCATTTTTTAACATTTTTAGTATAACCAAGGACATGGTTTGGTGTAATTTTTTTTGGATTTCCATATATTTTGGTCACTAGTTATGGATCGCTCGATCTGCTCTAGAAAATCTTTGCTAATCTTACTAAAAACCACCTCCATCATATTGTAGGCATCCCTACTCAGGGGATGGTGAGTTGAAGAAGAAATTCTCGTGAGAAACTCTTTTATGATCATATGAGGTTCTTGATAAAAAATTTGAAAATTCAATTCTTCTTGCGAAAAAAATAGATAATCCAATGTACTTTAGAATTAATTTCCACATACATTAGAAAATTCATTGGTGTAAAGGCGATGGTTTTCGAAGCCTTTATCTCCATTAAGAACATTTGTTTCATTCAACTGATTACAAAGGTCAAGATATCCACAATCAACCAATAATATATAAACATCCCCATCATAGAAGGGATTTGAAGGAAGGAAGAAATATGGAATGTGTCTTCACTCTTTTTCTCCTTTACTAGTGATATGTGATAACCTTACTTGGACCAAGATATTTAAAATCAAGATTAATAAGAGAAATTATTGGTGGAGAGGATTGATTAAGAGAATCAAGGTACATAGGGTCATGAGGTGTAAATGATAGAGGATGAAATGTACCCATAAAAGAAACTCTACATTCAATCAAATCAGATTCAATATTTAAATTATGCATGTTAATGTCACCTTAATAAATCATGGGATCAACCTTCACACTAGGATCCATGAGATTACAAGAACATTAAAAGTTTCCCTTGATAAAATCCTTATCATGGGAAGGGTGTAAGGGTGGGATAAGTGGATCAAAATTTTGATTTTGGACTTTACAACTTCAAAAACAACACTAGATACTATCCTGTTTGGTAATGAAAATAGATGAGGAGGGACAAAAAGGGTAGTAGTTTCCTCCTCTAGGATTTGGTGTACCTCATGATCAATATAAGCTGGGAAAGAAAAATAAACTAAGGATTTAGATTCAAATTGTTTCAAGGAGATTAGAATGAAACATTGAAACTTCTCACTCAAGAAATTTCAATAAACATCTTCCTCGAAAAATTCATAGAAAATGATTAGGAAAATCCTATAATTATTCATCAAGTTCCATTCTAAGATGATTGATCCTTTTATATACATCTTGATAGTCATATCTTTCAAAAGCTTCACAAATATCATCAACAAGTTGGTCAAATTAATGAATAGAAGTGACTTCTAATATATGATACCAATGCTTGACATGACCTTCAAGTGTGATGAAGAATAACCTGCCCTGAACATCCTTACAATGAATTCCATTAGAAAGAAAAAAATGAAATAATTTACTCATATGTCCAAGGATAGTTAGTTCACCCTCGCCATCAAATTTAAATCGAGATAAGTTATGAATAATTTTAATAGGGATGGTAAAATCAAATTCTTTGGAAAAAAATCCCTATATTATGGTTTTGGGATGACCCATTTCAAGATGAAGATTCAAAATGGACTCAATGGGCTCAGATTTCCATCTATCCCTCCTTCTAGAACTAAATATTTGACAATGTTAAATACTACCAACATTAGGGAGTATTCCTACTATGATGTCCCAACTAGACCTCACAGTATTTGGGATAGGAGCCCCATCCGATAATTTGGCCTGACCACCATTTTCCTTATACATTTGCCTCGATTGAAGTTATCAACATAAGATACTATACAAAAAAATTTAGATAAGCAAGTGAGTTGACATTGTGATGCATAAAATTGCAATGAATATAAGGTTCTTCCATGAACATAGTAGAAAGTGTGAGCCTAAAAGGGAAAATTAATAGTACTATTCTAGTAAAGACAGATGGGAGCATAGAAAGAATTGTTACTTAACCTGTGAATATTTCACATACTAATAACGCACATTCATTAAGATGTATACCAAATCCAACGAAATAATTCATTTTCTCTAGTATATATGAACACAAACATATAATACAAACAATAAATGTACAATATAACAACATCCACAATACATGCATGAAAGTTCGTTGACTCTAAGAGCTTCAAATATTAAGTGAATTCCAAAATACACAATTAAAATGATGCAACACTAGCCCCAATAGTGGATCATTAAGCCGCCTTTTGGTTCTCTAAAGGATGATCTTTTCCTATGCTTAGAAGCTACAGATGCTAACGTGAGAAGTCTTTTTCTTGAGATATGATGGTATATTTATAACAAATGATGTTACTATTTACCTCCCTTGTGACTCCCCACCTCCCTCATGACTCCTGAGGCCTCATATGGCATATGACTTTTGAGCTTCTATGTGTCCTTTGAGATCCTACATGACTCTAGGAGTACGTAGTGACATTTCACATTGCATGTGTGACCCTTTCACTTGCATACATTTTACATATTTTCATTTTCTAAGAAATACAAAATTACATTCGAAAAGTTTTGGAAAAATACATGTACAACATAACACTTTTGTGATGACACTTTGAGAAGCCATAATTTAGCGACTATGACATACGACTTAATTGTAATGCACCAATGTCAAGTTCATATCTTTGTTGCTATATCTTCAATTATTCATGATATATCTAACTTGTACTTCATCTTCACCCTCCAAAGTATTTGAATAAGTATTGGAACCTTCTATATCATCACACATTTCCATCTCTTTTTCATAGTCCAAGTGTCTCATCTCCACAACTGTCCTTCTTGTAGCCTCTTCTTGTTGACCTTCTTGATCATCATATTTCCATGATAGGATGACATAAACTGCAAATGAAGTTCACTCATGAAAAGACAATATTAATCCCAAATTCACCTATTTTATCTTATGAAAATGTTCATTGTGATGTGATATTACGCAAGAGCTAAGAGTGACTTCTTCTTGGGTGTCGTTTGCAGGATACAAAGGCATGGATTGAGGGACCAGACAAAATGATTGTGCAGTGCATAGTAGAAAGGAAAGAGGAGGAAAAGTTAGTGAATTATACAGGTCTTGGGGAAAGATATTGTAGGCTTGCTTACTAAGAATGTGCAATACACAATGATTGAGGAGAAAGGTCAAGGGATAACATATTTAAGCACTGCAAGGGTTGAGGGATGGCCTTACTACCCACTAATAGTTTGCAAGGCGTGTTCGGTCCAGGTATTGCGTAATGGGAAAGGTAAGGGGACAATGGAGACAAACTTGGGCACTATATTTGTAAAGTGTACAATCACTAAGGAGGCTCCAAGGGTTGCACATTTTAGCACTACAAGGATCAAAAAGTGGCTGTACTATCCACTAAGAATAAAAAATGTGTAATCCAAGACAGGGTTTGTCCAAGCTTGCATAGTGAGAGGATGTAAGTAGAAACGTTGAGTGATTATGATCTGAAGTTTCTCAATGCGTAATGAAGGAGTTTTTCCTTTAGATGGATGCATTATGCAGCTCTAAAAGGTAAGGGTCTCACCACATAGTCATATGAATGTGCAATGCTCTCATCCATTGGTTGTAAGTTAAATGAGATCGTGAGTTGCACAAGAGGTGAGGAAAGTAAAGGACTCTAAAATTGTCTATGTGTGAAATCAATGAGAGAAGAGAGTAAAAGCATGTAACAGGTGTCGAACATGATCACACACACACATACACATGTGCACACAAAAATAAGATATACACTACCCAAAACCAACATGAATACAACAAACCGACATTAATGTAACACTTATCTCCAAATGCGAAACATAATTAATATGTACCATTATGACACAGGTGTCGACTGCAACTAAAAGACGTGTTATTCCATTTAAATGTGTCGAACACATGTTATAATGATAAATAACATCAATTAGTGCAAGCAAGTTTGTTGGATTTCCTCTAAAGGGTCTGCCATGGTGCTCTTAGCATATGTGAAAACATGTAAAAGTGACACATGCATGAACGAAAATGACAATGTGAAGACAACGAAAACAAAAGAAACATATGCAAGGATGAAAAATAGAAAAAAATGACACTTCAAGGTCAAATGAAAACAAAAGAAACACTTGCAAAATAAAATAGTGACAGTTAAGAAACTCACCCAGAATATGGGGAATTTTCAACCACGAATGTGAAAATGCTCCTTGTACTCTGAAAGTTCACATCGCTTAAAAGAAAAATATGGATGTGAGAATGAGGTTAGTACTATACTCTTTATATAGGGGGAGAAAACATGCAATTGGTGTTAAGATCTATGAGCGCACTTAGTGCATGTTAGGAAACTAGGAGTTAAGAGTGAATTGACTACCACTAAGAGGTGTGACATTGAAGACTTCAGGAAATGCACTCTTACTAACAACAAAGAGTGCGCAATCACTATCTATAGAGAATTCCCTTACAATGTCACTTATAACTATGCAATGATTGGTAGAACTGTGCAGTCACTATGGGAAAAAGTTGTGCAGTCTCTGTTAGAGGAAACTATGCAATCATTGTTGGCAAGGATTACATAGTCATGTCTCTAGGGACTATGCAATAATTGTTGCTAGACACTGTACAATCACCAAAGCATGTGTTGGCTTGTGAAGACATCAAGAGTTGGGCATCTCAAAGGAAGTATATTAAAACTTAGGATGCCTAATGGTATACTTGTAAACTTAAACAAGATGTATGTGCATGGACCTAAAATCTTTATGTCAAGATCATAAGGAGGCTCCGAAATTTGAAGGTAGGAAAAATTTGGAGGGTGATGTGGCAACGTCAATAGAACTCTCAACCAAGGACTCACTAGTCCATGATCTATACATGGATCTCCAAATGCTAATTATGTCTCAACAAAATAGTTTCTCTCTAAGGAAAATGTAGGTAGATACATGCCTTCAATTTTCCAAATTCTTCGGCCAAATGAATGAAAAGGCTATTGATTCTTGGCTCCATGTTATTTAAACCTATTTCAAACATGTTTTATGATGAAATAGGAAATGAATCTTTAAATCACCAATCTATAGTTCGAGGACTTGGTGCAAACATGTTAGGATACTCACCTCAGGAATATATTGTTAATATTTGGACTTGGAGAAAAAGAAGAGATCATATATACACACCATATCAGGGGATGAAGTATTCTAGGCCTTAAGAGAACACTTCTATCCCCCAGGATATCTCTCTAATATTCTTAACAAATGGTTGTAGCTATGGAAACTACTCAATCAATAAATGCAAGCTTAAATTGATGTCTTCAACAAGTTTTGCATTCAACTCCATATCTCTAATTTAGAAGAGGTATTAATTATCAAATTTAATTATGGTTTGCTAATAGTATTTTAATGAGAATTTCAGTTGTTTGATAGTACCTCCTTGAACAATGCTTTTATTTAGGCGTCTATTGTGGAAGGTAAAGTTGTTCCTCAAATTTGATCTCCTCGAACCAAGAATGGTTTGTCTCCCATTGCCCCTTCTAATGTCACCCTTTCCTCATCCACCACACATCAGAACACTGCATAATGTACATTTCATAAAACCAACTCACATGCTTCTACAGACTTCCAAGCTCTTTAGAATATGCTCCCCAAAAAGAATCTTTCTACATAGATAGTTCAATCAAATTCACCTACCCCACTTGTAGTTTTTTTTCTCGAAAATCCTACTGAAGTGGACACCTCTCTCATCCCCGTGAATAGTGACGAAGCTAACAAAACTACTTTACCTTTGTTTATCCATAATTGTCAAATCAAAAATGAATTGGTGACTCTTATCCTCAACAATTGGAGTCAAAATGACCTTGTGGCATAGGACTCGGTTCAACATTTTAGCCTTCCCAACACTCCACACCCAGAAAAATATCATCTCAGCTGAAACAAAAAAGAAGGCATTGTGTTATTATCCTCGCTATAGGACCTTTTTGTGATACTATGGTTTGTGATGTTTCTCCTTTTCATTGTGTCAATTTGTTACTAGCCATTCCATACCACTTGTCTCTACACATTATTTATCATGCTAAAGATAGCATATACCACTTATACCATGAGGGCCACACCTATCTTCTCACATCCTTGGCTATCAAATCAACCAATCCTTCTAATAGCACAAATCCCATTAAGAAAATCATTTTAAACTAATGTGTCTCTTTCTATTTGGTTTTCCATTTCAATCAAGACAACCTTACCAACCCAATACCCTATGTCATGGCTTGAATCCTCTTATAGTTTGTGGAAATATTCACTCAATATATCGGGCTACCTCCCACATGCTCTCTTGAACAAAAAAACAATCTTGTTTCATATACTTGCTTTCCAAATGACCTGTCTTATCACCTCACTAGAAAATTGTCCTTTGAACCTGATTCATCAAGGAAGCTTGTTTTTGAAAAAGGTCAAACTACACAAAAATCTATGTTGGTTGCAAAGGGATCTAAAATCTACAGTGGTGGTAAAAATGGGGATCAAGGAAATCCCTCAATAATAATGATGGGTGAAAGATCAATTTCCAGTAGAAATAGTGTTGCACAAGTTGGGGAAAATACATTGCCAACAACTTTCGGGTAGAGTGGGGACACTATATTGAACAAAAATCACGTCTAAAAAAGGGCAGTCACTCAAGGGCCTGTTGTGGGAGGTTTCGTGGTAGATATCAAAACAAAGTTGATTGAGATGGTGCCAACTGTAAAGGTATCTTAGAGGTTTCATTGAAGCATTTGAGATCTCTTTTTACTTATGCTGGTCACGAAGGTGGTACTCACGTCAAAAATAGCTACAGATATATCTATATAGCTATATGTGTATTTTATTTGCGTACAATGTTGAAGGATACATTAGGTTCTCAAGACGCAAGAAAAGAAAAACATTTCAATGATTTTCTTCATAAGAATCGTATGTGCATACTAATGGAATTAGCTACTGCTATTTTGGGATTCTATGGGTAGCGACAACTTCAAGATTATTTGACAGTATGAACTATAATAGAATGATGAATAACTTAAAAAATTCATATTCTTTTATTATGTCAAAAAGTATGAAAAGATAATGTCTAGTTATTCTAAACAAGGAAATCCATGACACTTTTTTTTGCTGCATATGATGCACTTTGTGAACAAAGGACTACAAATCCAATGGGTAGATCCTTGGATGAAATTACGGACATCTAAGTGAGATACATAGAATATCATGTTAAGTTGTAGGGAGATATTTTGCAGGGCCTTATGGATCAAATAATAAGCTGAGGGATTGTTAGAAAATTCTAAAGATAGTGGTGGAGGAAGTGCCACCTATGACCATCCCCGAAGCTTCATGTGAGCTTGGATAAGGGATATGCGAAATATGTAGAGATAATAACTCAAGTGAACAATAGAAAATATTATCAAAAGTGCTCTCACTACCATGTCTCTTTACTACATTGATCGGTTTGGTAATAGAGCTACTCATGTAACAACTAAAGATGCAGACTGAAAAATATTGAAGAGATCAAAACAATGGAGCAATGAACTTCTCTTATGAGTATTACAAATCACTTAAATTAGATTACATTGGAAACATTAGTAATAAATGACTTGAGTGAAACTCGACTTAAACTATACTAAGTGAAACTGAACTAGGACACTTGTAGGGACAATTTTGACACCTAACACGTGGTTGGAATTAGATTCTCCCACACTCCCACCTAATTACAACCACATAAAAATTCAATTAAGATACCTCCTGGTCTATGTCTCATTTGGGCTTACAATTTAGAAGTAAATTACTTTTCTTATTCTCTTCTTCCATATTATGTAGCCTCTAAATTATTTCAAAATTTTCTTGTTGTTGTATTCTTCAAGCCTTAGTTTCTTCATTTTCTATTGTAGGTCTTCCATTCTTCCAGGTTGTCTAAGCATTTTTTCGCCTTCGTAAAAAAATGCCTTGTATGTGGGCTTCTACAAAATTTTATCTTTTGTAGTATTCTTTTCATCACCAATCTGTTGTAATATAAGATTATAGTAAAATAATATTTCTTCACGAGTCCAAAACCTGAAAATTTCATTTATGTGCACATCATGCATGTTTTCTTCAACAAACATTTCTACAGCATCTATGCATACTTTATCAGGGGATGAAGTTGCAAGCCATGCTTCAAGGAAATTTAATTGTTCTTCATAATTGTTTTGTGTAGGTGCACAATAGAAATCAATATTAGAATTAAAAATGTTTACATAACCACATTGGGTTTATTCTTTCCGATCTGCAATGAGAGATTTCCCTTGTTTCACTTCCTTCTCTTCTTCCGCCCGGATCTCTATTTTCTCTTTGTGAGCTTCCTTCTTTGCCTCTTCCTCTATTTCTGTTTATGTCTCTTCGACTTCTTTACTAACTTGTGATGCTACAAACAAGTTGTCTTTCACTGTCTCACCAAACAACATCATGTGAATATGATGTTTTTTTCGTGACCTGCGACATTTCATCATTAGCTAACAATTCTTCATCAAAGTTTACATCAACAATATTAATTGTTGGATTCACTATAGCATTGACTGATCCAATGGTAGCTTCATTTTCCTCAGCAAGCTCTATTGCTAGATTCACCACACCTTCATAAGCAATCTCTATTGCTGGATTCACCATATTAGCATCAACAAGTTTTGTCGTTGGATTCATCAAAGTTTCATCAACAAGCTCTGTTGCTAGAATCACCAAAATTTCATTAGCAAGATTCGTTGTTGAAATCATCATATTGTGATCAACAAGCTCTGTTGCTTGAATCACCAAGGTGTTGTCCACTTGTGGTTCTTCACACTGGGTCCATAAGCATCTACGTGCTCCTTCTCTCTTGCTTCTGCAACTTCTTCAAAGACATCATCCACTTGTGGCTTAGCATACTGTGACCCATCAAACTTTTTATCTCGTTGTACATCTGATGCTATAGATCCACTTTCATCTTCAACTTCAATGCTCCCCCATACACAAAAACTCCTCCTGAGGGTTTTTGAGGCCTCCTTGGCTGTCTTGGCTTCTGAAATCAAAGGAAGCATCTTGGCTTTTCCCATTTGTTGAGTGTTGGCTCTATACCTCTCAACAATGAAAACAAAATGTAGACATCACATCTAACTACAATAAAAAACGTTTTCGCTTCCACAAACAAACAAGTCTACAAATTTTCACAAAAATAATACTTTCACAAAAGCTTTTACAAAAATATCACAATGCCGACATTCAATTGGAAAAATAACCATTTTTCTAAATCTCCTTTTTCAACATAAAAAATAAAGCGACCATTTTTTAGATTCTATCTTTAAAACCCTCGTTTAAACAAACAAAGAAACAAAAATGCCATCCTTTTCAAATTCTCTTTTTAAAAAACCTCTTTTAAACAATATAATACCCTTTTAAAACCATTACATGCAACTCCTTTAAAAAAAAATCCTTTCATAACGCTTTACAATCCCTTTTTCTTAAAAAACGGCTTACTTCCTTTTTAAATCATATATTTCCAAAAGGTTCATTAAACAAACGTACGTATTTTGAAATGACTCACGGATACCTTTAACTCGTGAAGTTTTGACTTTCCAATAAAAAAAGACTAGAGGTTTTGACTTATACCTTTGCCATAAATTGATTAAGTTGATTGCGGAGGATAATCGGATGGATATGGGGAGGTTAAAAAATTGACTGTGTCTATCTGAATAGGGAATCTGCAATTGACTAATTAAGTAGAGCATGTGGCCAGAAAGCATGTAAGTATTGTCGACTAACATAAAACTAAAATCTTCGCGTTATAACCCCCTAACACTTTTGCTGAATTTCTGATCCGTTATTGTGGATGCAATATGATTTTTTTTAAATGTCTATTTTTTTCTTCAAAACTAGTTATTTCTCTGCTTCTTCTTCCCCTACTTTTTTAAGTTTCTTCAATTTTTTATGTGTTCTTAAAGATTCTTATCCAGGCTTGCTTATTTTTTTGCTTCTCTCTTTTCTCACATTGTTGTTCTTTTAGGGAGTTTTATACAAACTAGCTTATTTTCTCTTCTGCTGCTTTCAAGGAGTGTTAAGCATGCTAAGCTCCAATATCATGACAAAAATTGAACAAAACAAAATGATGAAAACTGCTAGACTTAAACTAGACTAAGTGAAACTGAGCTAAAACACTTGTAAAATTACTTTTCACAGTTAACCATTGGTCTGAATTAAATTCTCCATAACAAAAAAAAATCTTTAAAATTTATACACTAACATCCTACACTATGCAAATTCAAAATTACACGAAATGATAAAGTTGATGAGACAAAAAAAAATTAATCAGCCAATTTTAAATTCTGTTACAACTTTCGTAAATTTCCATGTGCATCCAGTAATCATGTACACTTTTAAGATGGTGATTCACATATTTGGCGATTCTAGATTCCAACATTATCAAAATGAGACGAGCGAAGATTCTAGGTTATGGCCTTTATATTGGGTATTTTTTTTTTCTAAGAGAATGTGTCCGATATGTCCCAATATAAGAGATTACTCGATCACTTGGAGTCCCATTTCATATAAAGAATGTTGGCGCATGACGAGTTGGAGTCCAATTTCGGATCAAGAATGTTTGTGCATGACGATTTGGTTGATGAATTTGAAAACTTATGACTAAGATGAAATTCTTCACATACCATCTTAGAAATTTCTTAATCCATAATAGGCTATCACCTCCTCTCAAAAATGGACCTGTTGTTGACAATGAGTATTACTTGAGGCAAGTGAAGACTTGTGCACATCGCTTGAAAATAATAAGGAAATGACTACGATGTTGGATGAATGGGATATATACAAATTAGAAAAGATGGAACTGAAAACTACCTTCAACATATGTTTATGAGGCAGAGCCTTTTCTTGAGCAATATGCTTGAAGGAGTCCCCAATATAAGGATTTGGGATTGATTAAGTCTGCAGGAACATTGTAGTGCACTCTCCCTTATTTGCTGGACGAACGAAGCACATATGCTTCCCCCTATAAATAGCGAGGCATTGGGCAATCAAGAAAGGCAGACAAATCAAAAACATTTAATGGGTGGAAAACCAAGGAAAAGTGCACTCTTCCCTTGACAACTTACAAGACCAAAAAAAGAAACATCTAAATTTTGTAATTAAATTAATAAGAGGTACAATGTTTAAAGGAAGCATCTAAATTTTGTAATTAAATTAATAATAGGTAAATTGTTTATAATTTTTACTCTGGTATTTTTTTCTAGAACTTCTAAGCTATTCTTTTTTTAATCTACAACGTTATATATGTGTTTTTTTGGACCAATTTCAAATATGCATCTAAATCACACTCTTGCTCCACAAAGTCACATGTCTGAGAGTAATGATTGCATCATAGACCTGAAACAGACAATGGACCATGTTAGGTCTGAGTGAGACACTGAACCTTTTCCAATGACAATGGATTGTTTCACGTCCTCGCATGAGAATAACTGTTTTGGAATGATTGGTTGACTCTAATACCATGCTAGGTCGTGAATGTAACTCTGGAAGAATTTCATACTTTGCATTGATATAAAGATCATTATATAACAAGAAGATGCATGATCTTTCAAATTCATATTCCAAAGGTGTTTTCTATTTTAACTATTCATTTTCATCTTTACATATTTCCACTTTTTTACCCAATCCATAAAGATAAGATATCCAACAATAATTATAATATTCATATCTATTTAGATCTCTATATATTATATTAGATATTTATATTTAAAACAAAATTAATTATATATAATTACATTGCTCAGTATTTAATTAATATATTGTTTTATAATAAATATTTATAGTATATAGTTTTAAATTGATTGTATATTATATTGATGG